>PVLC010005614.1:5487-45298 GCA_004027655.1 Graphiurus murinus
TACTGGGAATTGAACTCAGGGGCATTCTACCTCCGAGCTACACCCCCAGCCCTATTTTTATTCTTTATTTTGAAACAGGGTCTCACTAAGTTGCGAGTGCCTCACTAGGTAGCTGAGGCTGGCCGCGAACCCGGATCCTCCGGTCTCAGCCTCCCGAATGCTGGGATTACAAGCGTGCGCCACCACGCCCGGCTACTGATTGATTTCTAAATGTTCCAAAGTTCCCATCTTCCTTCACTTCTGGTTGAAAGTAAAGAAATAATCTTCCTCTAATATTTTTACATGTCCTTTCTTCCACAGCATAAAGAAGAATTCAAGCAGCATGATATAGTTAAATATATATTCTTATAAAATTACATGCACATACATTGATTTTGTTCTTAATTTCATCTAGCCATTGGTATAATCTGATGCTGATAGAGGTTTTGGAGTTATAATAATCAGAGTTATGGCAGGGAGCATAATTAAATTCAACTGAAGGGTTGCAGAGGAAAGTAGGAACCAGAAACTTGAGGAAGACTTTACCATAGTCATGAAGCAGCAAGAGAAGCCATGTTACTGAAGATGGCTGACTGCAGGCTAAAGGACTAAAAAAGTCCTTCAGGAAGTCCTCCATGTTGTAGAAAAAAACAACTCTAACTATCAAAGTATCTGAGGCAAGGACAAGAGAAAGAAATTGTTCCTCCCATTGGTTTATTTCAAACAGAAACCAGAGGAAGGAGATCCTTCCTGATGCAGGCCCCATGAGTTCAGGCTATAGGACACAGAGCAGAGAGCAGGACAGGAAGGTGCAGAGTCACCAGTTCAATGGAAACAAAAAACTGATTTATTTTGCAAAAGCAAAAACATCTACTTGTCTTTTCTCTTTCCTGAAATTCATTCAAATAGGAAAAGTAATCACAACTCTTTTTCCTAGCAAATCAGAATTCAAATCTACTTTTCAAGTGTCTGGATTTTTAGTTTTACAATGGCATTTTCACAAAGGAAACCCCAGGATTTCCATAGAAGGAGTATCTTGGTCAACAAGCTCAGTGTGGAAAGGCTCAGACAGGAGGTAATGCTCATTTTGTGCTTTAGTTTTGTTTCAAAATGATGTTAATCAGGAATGGTTCCCTATACATACAGGTAGTATACCGGGCCTAACTCCTATCCACATAGGTCTTCTAACACCAGCACTTGGGAGGCGGAGGCAGGAGGATCTCAGATTCAAGGCTAGCTTCAGCAATTTAGACCCTCAGCAACTTAGTGAGACCCTGTTTCAAAATAAAAAAAAGAAAATCATATATATTTTTCTACTTCATTTTTTACTTTTTCTGTGGCCCAAATTCATATGTAGGTCCAATCTTATTTGTCTCTTTCAATTCTTCTTCTTCTTCTTCTTCTTCTTCTTCTTCTTCTTCTTCTTTTTTTTTTTTTCAGATTCTGTGTTGTAACTTTCTATGGTTTCTGAAAAATATGTGTTCTATTACTTGACTTAGTAGAGAAGACAGTCCTTGCAAATCCAAGAATTAAATTAAATCAATTCCCTGGAGGACTCACATTACATATAAAACAAGAATAATGATTGCTTTGTCAGACATGGTGATTGTAAATGGCATAGTCTTCCCCTGAAGCCATCTCAAGCAGATACCTACAAAAACAAACACCCTAAGCAAAACTATCCAAACAGTATCTTATCCTCTCACCACCTTTCTATATTTGTACCTCCAATTGAGACCCATGGGAAGTTAAACCATCAGTCAGCATGGAGCAAGAACACTGTGGAAGACACTAGATACTGAGAAGTAACTGTGGAGCAGTAAAGAGCATTAAAATGATCAAGCAGAAATTACTCCCTTTACTTGAACTGGCTAAGTCTGACTAGTTACTTTGTGATGAAAAAACTAAAGTTTTTTAAAGTTATAATATCATTTATGGTACGTTTCTCTTTAGAGATCATAAATTGAGCTCTTATGAACTAAGCATTTCCTCTTTATAATGTACTGAGTAAAATGACCATTTCAAATATTATTTTAGGTCAGTACTTCCGCAAGTACATTTTTCATAACTTATTTAGAGGGATGTAGTTAGTGTCATCTAGAAAAAAGAAGCCTTTAAATAAATTTTGGCAATTGCTGGGTTTTCTAAATTGCTGAAGTGTACTCTAAATCTTTTAAAGAGATAAGATCTAAAATAATTTGGTCAAGAAATTATTTTTCCCCTGAGTTTTTCTAGGGACTACTATTCTGTGTGTCATGCCTTTAAAAATGTCTATCAATTTGCCTATATATTCTAAGTTCTTTTTAAAATATTTACATCAATTTTTAACACACAACATGGGCAAAACAAAGAAAATGACGTGTATTACAATAAAACTACTTGAAAAGAGTCCATTGAATCTAGATGTATGAGTGAAATTTTCAGTTTATAATTAACATTTCTGTTGGTTGCAGTAGAGTATGTCTGTAATCCTAGCATTTATGAGCCTGATACAGGAGGATTGCATGTTCAAGGTGAGTATACCATAATTTAGTAAGACCCTGATTCAAAATAAAAAAATGTAAAGGGCTTAAGATAAAATGTAAAGGGTACAGAGATAAAATGCCCCTGCATTTAATTCCAAGTGCAATTTTTTTTAAATTAAAAAATAAACATTTCTTTTTGTACTGTATATTTTACCATAAAATGATATTTATCAATTTTCAATGTATTTAGTTGTCTCTAAATTTAAATTTGAGAGTAGGTGCACTTATTTTATATACCTTTGTATTCATATATATATTTATATATACATACAAGCATTTATATAAAATACATATTTTAAACCTTTTTTCTCTTTTCATTAATGTAAACATTCATTTGCTCAGACACTGGAAATCAATGCAGATAAAATTTTCTGATCCTGAAATTTAAGTTTCTTAGCAACCCTTCAATGAAAGACTCTTTTAATATGCATTGAGATTTTCTTCAATAGTTTAAGGTTTCTAAAATAAAGAACTGATAATACATGACAAATGTTAAGATGTCTCTTACTAATCTATAACACAAGAAATAATTTTATTATAAAGAGGTACAACCTTCCCTGAAGACAATTTATTTCTGGTTCAGTGATACTTAATATCTGATTGAACCAAACCCAAACATTTCAGGAATTTTAGTTTCTTCTGTAGCTTTTATAATGGCTTCTTCTCAGTGCACTTTTAAGAGTATAAGATTAAAACCTGACAAATTTTTTAGAATTAACTTTACATTGAAGAAATAGTTTCAACAATGAATTAGCATTCATTGGTCGGAATATTCAACAAAATATTATCAAAGTAGTGAGGGATAAATCATGCACTTTCACTCAGGTCACTAGAAAGTAAAGATAACTAATAAGCATTTTCACAAAAGAAAGTAGTACCAGGAACTCTTAATTATTAGAAAAATAGGAAGCAGGAAGTGATAAAAAAAAAACCAACAAAGAAACCATTAAGGTATCGGTGGTATAGAGTGATTGCCTAGCATGCAATGAGGCTGAGGGTTTGATATCACACACACACACACACACACACACACACACACACACACACACACCTCTCTCTTTATATTAATATTTTCTAATAATCACTGCTAACTGATGAATAGTAAATAGTAAGGATACTTTCAATCTGGGTAGAGTCGCATACTATCCCAGTGAGGGTAATAATTTAATTTTTGTGTATTTCCAGAAACTTTTAGGAAACATAGAAATGAGTCTTCTTGTCATAAAATGACTAATTCCAAGACAGTACTTTTTGTTGCTTTTACTAGGAATTGAGTACTGGCTGTTTCCATCTAGTCATCCCTAAAATATTACTCTTGAACATAAGAAAATACATATGTAATTAGAGAAAGAAAAATAATGGTGATCCTCTGTATTTCCATACTGTCAGTGGTAATATCACTTTTTCATCCATTATTTTGGTAATTTGGGTTGATTCTCTCTTTCTTTTGGTTAGGTTGGCCAATGGTTTATCTATCTTATTTATTTTTTTAAGAAACCAGCCTTTGGTTTTGTTGATTTTCTGTATTTTTTTATTCTCCACTTCATTAATTTCTGCTCTGATTTTAATAATTTCCTGTCTTCTACTAGCTTTGGGGTTAGACTGTTCTTGTTTTTTGAGTGCTTTGATCTGTGTCATTAAGTTATTTATTTGGTGATTTTCTGTTCTTCTTATGTGGGCACTAAATGCTATAAATTTTCCTCTTAGTACTGCCTTCAAGGTATCCCAGAGGTTTTGATATGTTGTGTCTGTTTTCATTGGTTTCTAGGAAACTGCAAGAGTTCCCACTAAAAACAGGAACAAGACACAAGAATGTCCATTATCACCTCTTCTGCTCATTATAGTACTTGAGATTCTAGCCAGAGCAATAAGGCAAGATAAGGAAATCAAAGGGGTAAAAATAGGGAAAGAAAAACTAAAACTATCCCTTTTTGCAGATGACATGATACTATATTTAGAAGATCCAGCGAAGTCAGCCAAAAAACTTATAGAACTGATCAACAAATTCAGCAAAGTGTCTGGATACAAAATCAATCTTAAAAAATCAGAAGTTTTCCTGTATGCCAACCATAAATCCACTGAAAAAGAAATTGAGAAAATAATTCCACTAACAATAGCACCCTCAAAAATAAAATACTTAGGGGTAAACCTAACCAAAGAGGTAAAAGTCCTCTATAAGGAAAACTATAAAATGTTGAAAAAAGAAATTGATGAAGACCTTAGAAGATGAAAAGATCTTCAATGCTCTTGGATACGCAGAATAAATATCATCAAAATGGCCATCCTTCCAAAAGTTATCTACATATTCATTGCAATACCCATGAAATTACCAAGGTTACTCCTCACAGACACAGAAAAATCAGTCCTTAAATTCATTTGGAACAACAAAAAGCCCAGGATAGCCAAAGTAGTTCTTAGCAACAAGAACCATGCAGGAGGTATCATAATACCTGACTTCAAACTCTACTACAAAGCCACAGTAATAAAAACAGCATGGTATTGGCACAAAAACAGACACACAGACCAATGGAGCAGAATAGAAGATTCAGAAAGAGACCCATGTGCTTACAGTCAATTGATTTTTTACAAAGGAGCCAAAAATATACACTGGAAAAAAGATAGCCTCTTTAACAAATGGTGTTGGAAAAACTGGTTAACCATATACAGGAAAATGGAAATAAATTCCACTTTCTCACCCTGCACATGAGTCAACTCAAGGTGGATCAAAGACCTGGAAGTTAGGCCAGAGACCTTGTAGCTACTTGAAGAGGGCATAGGACCAACACTTCAACACATAGGTAAAGGTAAAAACTTTCTCAACAAGACCCCAAAAGCACAAGCAATTCAAAGGAAAATCAATACATGGGATTGCATTAAACTGAAGAGCTTCTGTGCAGCAAAGGAAACTATCAAGAACCTCAACAGAGAGCCCACAGAGTCGGAGAAAATTTTTGCCAGCTACTCTTCTGATAGAGGACTAATAGCTAGGATATACAGAGAACTCAAGACACTCACAGCTAAGAAAACAAATAACCCAATCCATACATGGGCAAAGGATCTAAATAGACATTTTACAAAAGAAAGAATACAAATGGCCAATAAATGTTTGAGGAGATGTTCAACATCATTTGTGATTAGAGAGATGCAAATCAAAACTACCTGAGATTTCACCTAACTCTAATCAGAATAGCAATCACAAAAAACATGAACAACAACAACTGCTGGCGAGGGTGTGGACAAGTGGGTATGTTAATACATTGCTGGTGTGATTGCAAATTTGTGCAACCACTTTGCAAAACAGTATGGAGGATCCTCAGACAAATGGGAATGAACCTACCACATGATCCAGCAATACCACCTCTGGGTATCTACCCAAAAGAATGGAAACTAAACTATCAGACTGAAGCATGTGTATCTATGGTTATAGCTGCACAATTCACAATTGCCAAGCTATGGAAACAGCCAAGATGTCCATTGATAGATGAATGGATTACAAAACTATGGGATATGTACACAATGGAATTTTAATCCGTCATAAAGAAGAACAAAATCATGTTATTTGCAGGGAAATGGATGCAACTGGAAAACATGTTAAGTGAGATTAGTCAGTCACAAAGAGTAAAAAAGCATATGTTCTCCCTAATATGCGGATGCTAGAGGGAAGATGGGGTATAAGAGGGACTCCAGATGAAAAATGAGAAACCCTAGTTAAGCAATGGTGATGAACGCGGATTGGGGGAAATGCTAATGTACATGATGTACTTTCACAAATACATCAAAGTCAATCACTAAACTGAACTTGAGAAGGAGGGAGGGTGAGGGAGTGGGGTGGGAATTGGCAAGGGGTTAAATGAGAAATGTTTGCATATATGCCTTTATCAGCTTGTTCCTAACAAAGATGTATGATTACAATGCACTAACTAATAAAAAAAAAACAAAAGAAAAAAATAATGGCAAAATAATGTAAAATGACTACTTTCTAATAATATTCTTCCTTTTCCCTTGAATTCTATATGGGATAAATATACCCCAGAATTAACATGATATTTCCAGCTCTCTTAAGCTAAATGTGACCCTGTGACTAAATTCTGACCCTGAGATATAAACAATAATTTATTATATCAGTGATACCTTCTATAGGAGATCAAGGACATACTTTGCCCCTTTTCTGTGTAATTTCCTACATCTTTTTCTCTACTATGAAAAGCTACCATCTTGGAACATAATGATCAAGTGACAACCAAGAGATGAAGGAGCCAGCAGAGTGCTGCCACCCTAGTCCTACCATAATTTGGGTGAATTTAGAATGAACAAAATGTTTGTTTCCTGGAATTAGTATTATTTATATTATTTTGTTGTGGAATTGGGGATTGAATCCAGGGGCATTCTATTTCAGAGATACACCCAAGCCTTTTTTATTTTTTGTTTTGAAACAGGGTCTCAATAGGTGGCTATGAGTCTCGATAAATTTGCTGAGGCTGTTCTTCTACCTGTGTTTCTCCTGCCTCAGCCTTTCAAGTGCTGGAATTACAGATGTACACTACAGCACCCAGCTAGGACTGGGTGCTACACATGTAAGATTAGTGAAAGTGCTGATCAGAATGGCAGAAACAAACCTGATTTATGAAAGCTGTATTGCCAGTTACCCTTGTCAAGTCATGGAAAAATCTTTCAGTCATCTGTTACCTGATGTGACATAGAAACCAGACCATTACTGACCCAGGGGAAATGAGAAGAAATTTTCAGAAAATGTTACTGCTTTCAACAAAATTCCAATAGAGAAGAACTCAGGTCAGAGCTGCCCAGACTACAAGCAGCATCACACATATAGGATTTCACGTGTAACAGGAAGAACTTTCTGCTTTTGCCAATGACCTATATCCATGAAGTTCCCATAATTTAGTGCTTTGAATCATGAAAAAGCCAACTGCATCTATTCTAAAAACTGAACCAAAAAGGGCTTTCAAAGTGGCAAACTTAGCAAAACAAACACTGAAATCCTGTCCCACAAAGGCTGTAACCTAATGGTTGGGTTGGTCAAGGTACTGTTTTCTGATGTCTGTCCATTTTCTGCCACTATTATAGAATACAGAAGACTGAGTAATTTATAAAAATAGCAGTTTATCCAGCTCATGGTTCTGGAGGGTTTAAATCCAAGAACACAAAAGTGGCATCTAGAAAAGATCTGTAATTCCAGTACTTGGGTACAGGGACAGGAGGACTGCAGGCTTGAGGACAGTCTCAGCAACTTAGGGATACCTTCAGTAACCTAGCAAGACCCTATTTCCAAACAAAAAATAAAATAGGGCTAGAGGTGTAGCTCAGAGTTAGAATGTCCTGGATTCAATCCCCAGTACCAGAAAAAGAAAGAAAGATAAAGAAGTAAGAAGAGAGGGAGGGAGGGAGGAAGGAAGAAAGGAAGAAAGGAAGGAGACAGAAAGAAAGAAGAAAGAAAGAAAAGAAGAGAAAGTGTCATGAAAACAAACACTAAAAGAGAGCACCAAGAATCAATTTCTTCACATAAAAGAGTAAGAATTAAGACTTTAAAAAGTCATAAATGTCTATGTAACCCTGTTGTACTCAAGAAATGTATAAAAAATTCTGTGCTGAAAAAAATAAATTGATTAATTAAAAAAATTTTAAAAAGACAAGCAAGATCCTCTACTATGGTAACATGAGTAGGAAACTGATTAGAAACATATACGTTTATAGGGTTTTTGAATAGATTGATTAGATTGCTACAGAAAACATGAGGCAGATTGGAGTTCAAAGTCAGTAAATTGTCTACCCAAGAACAATATCAGGAGTAATAAATCTGTCCCAATATATGGGGGCTCTTAAATATATGCAGTTCCCAAGAAGGATGTATTTTCTTATGCCCACCTCACCTGTGGCTATGGACAATAAAGGTAATGAAGACCCTCTCAGAGGACATAGAAAGCCTTCAGAGAACAAGAAAGGGGATTCTTTACAGAGGGTACAATCAAGAGCTGATGAATATGTTAATAAAGGAACTTACAGTTCAACTAGAGTTGGTATTGTTCATTATCCCTTACTAGCAGAACATTATTATTCTTATAGCCTTATAATTGCTGTATATGTTTTTGTATTTTTGAGGTACTGGGAATGGAAACCAGAGATGTTCTGCCTCTTAGCTGCACCCTCAGCCCTATTTAATTTTTTATTTTGAAACAGGGTTTCACTGATTTTCTGAGGGTCTCACTAAATTGCTGAGGCTGGCCTCATACCTGTGATCTCCTGTCTCCATCTCCCAAGTACTGGGATTACAGGCAGGCACCATCATACCTGGATAATTGGTTTTCTTCTTTGCTTGTATCAACCTATTACAGTAGTTGATGGAGAAGGGTGTGTAATACCCTTCTGGACTTTGAACTGGCTACAAAAGTCATAGGAGATTTTAAAACTTTCATTCTAGAGAATCTGCATCCCTGTATCTTTGCAGGGAACTTTTTACATGAGAACACATTTTTCAGTTTTTCTTTTAGGTATATGTGGTTGTGTAACTAAGCTTTAGTGAATGAGATGTAAGCATATATATTCCCATGTCCATAGATGCCAGGATTTGTAGTCAGGTGCAGGGGTGCATGGCTGGAATACCAGTACTTGAGAGGCTGAGACAGGAGGACCCTTGATTTGAGGGCAATGGATGGTAACCTAATGAGAAATTCTTTCAAAATTAAAAAAAGAAAGGAAGGAAGAAGGAAGAAAAGAAAGGAAGGAAGATGGAAGAAAAGGAAGGAAGGAAGGAAGGAAGGAAGGAAGGAAGGAAGGAAGGAAGGAAGGAAGGAAGGAAAGGAGGGAAAGGGCTGAAGGTTTTACTCAGTTGTAGAATGCCCCTGTGCTCAATTTCCAGTACACATATACACAGACACACACACACACACAGTCAGGGTTTTTAATTTGTTATTGTTGTTTTCAGCATTATTGAGGTATAATTGATATGTAAGTAATGTACATATTTTTATATAAAATTTAAAGAGTTTGGACATAGCAAACATTCATACCATACTCACAATCAAGATATATCCCACACCTCCCAAACTGTCCTTTTGTCTTTTTGCTTTTATTTTTGGTATGTGTGTATATTTGTGTATATGTGTGTGCATAGTAAATAAAATAAAATAAAATAAACTTAACATTGACTCAAGAAATTTTGAAATGCACAATAAAATATTTTTAACTATAGGCACTGTGGACCATATTTTGTATGACAGATCTCAACAACTAATTCATTTATACTGACACTTTATACCCATTGAACAAATGCTCCTCATTTTCCCCAATCCTCTTGTCTTAGAAAGCATTATTGTATTCTATGCATGTATGAGTTATTTTAGATAACTCACATTAATGCAATGTGCAGTACTTGCCCTTTGATCACTAACATTTTACCTCAGCATAATGTTCTCCATGTTCAATCATGTTACTGCAAATGGCAGGATTTCTTTCCCTTTTCAAGACTGAATAAGAGATATTTTTATTCTTTATTCACGGTAACATTGTTCATTTTAGCAACCATGTAGAAACAAACTAAGTATATACCAATAGATGAGTGAATAAAGAAAATGTTGTACATGTACAGTGAAGTAGTATCATTTGCTTTTCTTTCTCTTTTCCATATTTGATTGGTAGGCAGATGCTATATGGGGGCTGAAGTACCCTTCTTAAAATAGAAAATGGTCTTGGGGCATAGGCCACAGATACATCAAAATGATATATGAAAATCTGTGGCAATATTGTATAGCATATTAATTAGATTTTGTACAAAACAGAAGTAAACCTTGAACTTGTTAAACCAGTGCTATTATTTTGTCTTTATTGTCACTCACAGGTAATGGTAACACAACTTTACCTGACCAATTCAATTTAAAATTTAAACAATATAAATAATATGTGATTTAATAGGTAGATTCCTATTTTCAAGTTACAGAAAACTCAACTAACAGTATATAAATTAGGCAGTTTGTTTTTTATGTAACAGACTTAGAAATTATATAAATCAAAGTGCTCCAGAGAAGCAGAATCAATAGAATATATATTATATATATAAATGTATTTAATATAATATATATATTATATTAAATATATTATATATTTATATCTCTTCATATATATATATATGAAGAGATTTGTTAGATTGGCTCACACGATCACTAAGCTTGAAAAGCTCCACAATGGTTGTCTGCAGGATGGCATGTCAGCAAAATTGGTAATTGCTCAGTACTAGAAGCTTGAAACCTTAGAACAAGAGAAAGAAGCTAAGGATGCAGCCTCAGTCAATGACTGAGACCTGAAAGAACACTGGGCTGATGCTGGTGCAAATCCCCTCTCAAAGGCTAACAACTTCCTGTCTGATGACCATGGGCAGCAGCTATAGAAAAGCATGCCTGTGCAGGAAGGATTTTCATTTCTGCCCTTTCCCTGGGGCCCACAGTCTCTTGGATGGTAGCACCCATGTTCAGGGTGGATCTTCTTCACTCATTTTGCTGACCCACACAGCAGTCTTCTCTGGATACATACTCATAGAAACACCTAAAAGTGTGCTTGATGGGTTTTCTAGGCTTCCCTCAATTCAGTCAAGTTGACGATAAACACTAATCATCACAGAAATGGTTGTTTTAGGCTCAGTCAGAATAAAAACATCAAGGACACATCCTCACCACTCATTTCTGTTCCACTACCCTTAGTGTGTTGGCATTTTGTACACAATTTTGTGTTTCATGCTTACAAGAAAGCTATCTAAGTTCTAGATATCGTAACCCTTTTAAGGCAAAGAGGAGGAAGAAAAGTAGTCACTTTAGGAAATGAGCATCCAGCAAACATTGTGGAATGTCATATTATTCTAACATGGGTGTTAACATCATTGTAGAATGAACAAGAACAAGGAATGATCCAGATCTCCAGTTTCCAATATGGGGAATATTGAGGGAACAGGGACTTGGGAATGGTTGTTCCAACCTGTTCCTATTTGTTTCCAATATACTCATCATTCAAATCAAACGATGACCCATGCATATGGGCTTTGCTCAGATACATTTAAAAGATAAATTAACTTACTTTTTTGGTATATTTAACTTTAAGTTTTCTTTCAAAATTACCTACTAAAATTTACAACACATTTATTTTTTATTAATTTTATTTTTTAATTGGTGGATTGTAATCATACATCTTTGTTAGGTACAAGCTGATAAAGGCATACATGCACACATTTTTCATTTAACCCTTCCCCAACTCCCACTCCACTCCCTCAGTCCCTCCCCCTCCCTCCTTCCCAAGTTCAGTTTAGTGATTGACTTTGATATGCTTGTGAAAGTACATCATGTGCATTATGGTGTTCCCCCTCCCCACATCACCTTCCCTAAAGTCAAATACTTTGCTCACCTAAGGTTTCTCCTTCTTCATCTGGAGTCCCTTTTATGTCTCATTTTCTCCCTAGCTTCCACATATTAGGGAGAGCATATGATTTTTTACTTTTTGAGACTGACTAATCTCACTTAATATAATGTTTTCCAGTTCCATTCATTTTGCTGCAAATAACATGATTTTGTTCTTCTTTATGGCTGAGTAAAATTCCATTGTGTACATATCCCATAGTTTTGTAATCCATGCATCTGTTAATGGACATCTTGGCTGGTTCCATAGTTTGGCAATTGTGAATTGTGCAGCTATAAACATAGATACACATGCTTAGATCTGATAGTTTGGTTTCCATTCTTTTGGGTAGATACCCAGAAGTGCTATTGCTGGATCCTATGGTAGGTTCCTTCCCATTAGTCTGAGTATCCTCCATATTGTTTTCCAAAGTGATTGCACTAATTCGCAATCCCACCAGCAATGTATTTGCATTCCCAATTCTCTATACCCTCACCAGCATTTGTTGTTGTTTGTGTTCTTGTTGTTTATCATACTGATAGGGGTAAGGTGAAATCTCAAGGTAGTTTTGATTTGCATCTCTCTAATCATAAATGATGTTGAACATTTCCTCATACATTTATTGGCCATTTGTATTTCTTCTTTTGTAAAGTGTCTATTTAGATCCTTTGCCCATGTATGGATTGGGTTATTTGTTTTCTTAGCTGTGAGTGTCTTGAGTTCTCTGTATATCCTAGCTATTAGTCCTCTATCAGAAGAGTAGCTGGCAAAAATTTTCTCCCATTCTGTGGGCTCTCTGTTGAGGTTCTTGGTAGTTACCTTTGCTGCACAGAAGCTCTTCAGTTTAATGCAATCTCATGTATTGATGTTCCTTTGAATTGCTTGTACCTTTAAGGTCTTGTTGAGAAAGATTTTACTTGTGCCTTTGTGTTGAAGTGTTGGTCCTATGTGGTCTTCAAGTAGCTGCAAGGTCTCTGGTCTGACTTCCAGGTCTTTGATGCATCTTGAGTTGACTCTTGTGCTGGGTGAGAAAGTGGGATTTATATCCATTTTCCTGCATATGGTTAACCAGTTTTTCCAACACCATTTGTTAAAGAGGCTATCTTTTTTCCAGTGTATATTTTTGGCTCCTTTGTCAAAAATCAATTGACTGTAAGCACATGGGTTTGTTTCTGAATCTTCTATTCTGCTCCATTGGTCTATGTATCTGTTTTTGTGCCAATACCATGCAGTTTTTATTACTGTAACTTTAGTAGAGTTTGAAGTCAGGTATTGTGATACCTTCTGTATGGTTCTCATTGCTAAGAACTACTTTGGCTATACTGGCCTTTTTGTTGTTCCAAATGAATTTAAGGACTGATTTTTCTATGTCTGTGAGGAGTGACCTTGGTAATTTCAGGGGTATTGCATTGAATCTATAGATCACTTTTGGGAGGTAGGCCATTTTGATGATATTTATTATGTGTATCCAAGAGCATGGAAGATCTTCTAAGGTCTTCATCAATTTCTTTTTTCAACTTTTTATAGTTTTCCTTATAGAGGACTTTTACCTCTTTGGTTAGGTTTATCCCTAAGTATTTTATTTTTCAGGGTGCTATTGTGAGTGGAATTGTTTTCTGGATTTCTTTTTCAGAGGATTTATGGTTGGCATATGGAAAAGCTTCTGATTTTTTAAGATTGATTTTGTATTCAGACACTTGGTTGAATTTGTTGATCAGTTCTGTAAGTTTTTTGGTTGATTTTGTTGGGTCTTCTAAGTATGGTATCATGTCATATCAAAAAGGGATAATATTAGTACTTCTTTCCCTCTTTTTACCCCTTTGATTTCCTTGTCTTGCCTTATTGCTCTGGCTAGAGTTTCAAGTACTATATTGAGCGGAAGTGGTAATAATGGATATCCTTGTCTTGTTCCTCTTTTTAGTGGGATCTCTTACAGTTTTTCTCCATTTAATATGATATTGGCTGTGGGCCTATTGTATATTGCCTCTATGATTTTGAGGTGTGTTCCTTCTATTTTGATTCTCTACAGAGCTTTTAGCATGAATGTGTGTTGGGTCTTGTCAAATGCTTTTTCAGCATTAATTAAGATGATCATGTGATTTTTGTCTTTGATTCTGTTTATGTGGTGAATCACATGGATTGTTTTTCATATGTTGAACCAGCCTTGTATCTCTGGGATGAACCCGACTTGGTCATGGTGTATAACTTTTTTGATGTGGTTTTGAATGTGCAATGCTAGTATTTTATTTATCAGTTTTCTGTCTAAGTTCATCAATGATATAGAACTATAGTTTTCTCTTCTTGAGCTCTCTTTATTTGGTGATGTTGGCCTCATAAAATGTGTCCCATTTCTTTCTATTTCATGGAATAATTTGAGGAGTATTGGGATTAGCTCTTTGATAAATGTTTCATAAAATTCATTTGGAAAACCATGTGGCCCTGGGCTTTTTTTCAATGGTATACTCTTTATTGCTGTTTCTATCTCTGTGATTGTTATTGGTAGGTTTAAGTTTTCTATATCTTCTTGACTCAATTTAGGAAGGTTATATGTATCTAGAAAGTTCCAAATTTCTTCTAGATTTTCCATTTTGTTTCAGTATAGTTTTTCAAAATAGTTTCTGATGACTCTCTGTATTTCCACACTGTCAGTGGCAATGTCACCTTTTTTATCTCTTATTTTGGTAATTTGGGTTGATTCTCTCTTTCTTTTGCTTAGGTTGCCAATGGTTTATCTATCTCATTTTTTATTTTTTTCAAGGAACCAGCTTTTGGTTTTGTTGATTTCTGTATTTTTTTTTATTCTCCCCTTCATTAATTTCTTCTCTGATTTTCATAATGTGCTGTCTTCTACTAGGTTTGGGGTTAGGCTGTTCTTGTTTTTCGAGTGCTTTGTGCTGTGTCATTACGTTATTTATTTGGTGATTTTCTGTTCTTCTTTGTGGGCACTCAGTGATATAAATTTTCCTCTTAGTACTGCCTTCAAGGTGTCCCAGAGGTTTTGATATGTTGTGTCTCTGTTTTCATTGTTTTCTAGGAATTTTTTATTTCTTCCTTTACCTCTACTATAACCCATTACTCCTTCAGCAGTGTGGTGTTCAGTCTCCATGTGTTTACATGGTTACTCTGGGTCTTCTTATATTTGATTTCTAGTTTCACTCCATTGTGGCCTGAAAAGATGCAGGGAATTATGTTACATTTTTTTAATTTGCCAGTGCTCATTTTGTGGCCCAGAATGTGGTCTGTTTTGCCAAAGGTTCCATAGGAAACTGAGAAAAATGTGAATTCAGCTGTAGTTGGGTGAAATAGTCTGTATGTGTCTAATGCGTTCATGTGGTTTATGATATTCTTTAGGACTGAGGCATCTGTACTGATCTTTTGTTTAGAAGATTGGTATAGTGATGGGAGAGAAGTATTGAAGTCTCCCAATAGTAGTGTATTGGGATCTATGTGTGATTTTATATCATGAAAAGTTTGTTTATGAAAGTGGCTGCACCCATGTTTGGGGCATAGTTGTTAATAACCATTATTTCCTCTTGCTGAATTGTTCCCTTTATTAGTAAAAATTGACCTTCTTATAAGCTTATGTTTGAAGGCTAATTTGTCTGATATCATAGTTGCTACTCCTGCTTGTCTTCAAGTTCCATTGGCATGGATTACCTTACTCCAGTCCTCACCTTTAGTTTGTGGGAATCTTTGCTTGTAAGGTGTGTTTCTTGCAGGCAGCATATAGATGGATTCTGGGTTTTAATCCATTTTGCCACCTTGTGCCTTTTTATTGAGGAGTTGAGGCCATTTATACTCAGTGTGATTATTGAGAGATGATTTTTACTTCCTAACATTTTGAGTTTTGACTTCTGTTTTCAGTAGTGTTTGCTCTTCTTTGCTTAGTTGTTTGCTTCCTGGCAATTATTGTTTCTCTGGTTCTGATGTTTACTTGTTAGTTCTTCTTTGTAGTTAATCTCTTTGAGTATTTTCTCTAGTGCTGGTTTGGAAGACAAATTATTTCAGTTTCTGTTTGTCATGGAAGGTTTTTATTTCCCCATCAATTTTGAGGGAGAGTTTTGCTGGGTCGAAGAATCTTGGCTATAAGTTATTTTCTTTCAGAGTTTGGAATATGTTACTCCAGCCCCTCCTGGCTTTCATGACTTGGTTTGGGAGGTCTGGAGTGATTCTGATTGGTTTGCCTCTAAATGTAACTTGGTCTTTTACTTTTGTTGCCTTTAGAATCATCTCCTTAGCCTCTATATTAGTCACCTTGATTATTATGTGGCATGGTGAACCTCTTTTTTGGTCTTGTCTAGAGGGAATTCTATATGTTTCCTGTACCTGTGTGTCAACTTCTCTTTCTTTGTTTGGAAAATTCTCTGATATTATTTCTTTGGAAAGATTGTTTATTCCATTAGTTTCAACTTCTAATCCCTCTCCTATGCTTATTATTGTTAGGTTAGCTTTTTTGAAATTGTCCCAGATCTCTCAATGTCCAATTCATACTGTCATTTTTTTTTCTAGATTGTGTACAATGAATTCATTTTTGGAATGGTCATCTTCTAAGAGTGATATTCTATTTTCCATGTGGTCTAATCTGCTGTTTATAGTTAGTATTGATGTCTTCATTTCTATTATTGGATCTTTCACATCCTTCACTTCCCTCAATGCTTCTCTATGATTCCTGTTCAAGGTGTCAGTTTCTTTGTTTCTTTATTTCTTTCCAGCTGTCTCTCCATTCTTTCTGGAAGTTTTGTATCATTTCAACTATTAAACATCTTAATTTTTCTTCTGGTAAACTCCTCCATTCAGAGTTGTTGAGTTCTGTTATTGTGGGATTGTGTTGACTCGTTGTTTCTTTGTTATTTTTCCTTCCCATAGTTTCCCTGTTCTTAAATTTATATATTTACTGCTCTTCCAAGCTTTCAGTCAGTTTATAGGTTTCTTATTTTTATTTTCTCTCTGTGAATTGTATCTTGTACTGAGTTCCAATTACTCTAGGACTTCTTTTGCCTACTCTATTGGTTTCTTTGGTGGGCTCCAGGTATTGACTTCTAGGGTCTGTGTGTTGCTCAGAGATGTGGGTAGGACAGTTTGTGGTCTCTGTGTTTTTAGGCCTCAATGTGGGATGTGTTGATCTCTTTCTTCCTTTAGCAGAGGTTAGTTTATCCTTAGGTTTGGCAGTCCTTTCTGGTAGTTCACCTCTCTGGTCCAATCTCTGCAGTGGGGGGTTAAAAGTATCTTTTGGTATATACCAGGACAGGTTATGTTCAGTGGTGAAGGCTGCGTGAGAAGTTACAGTGATGAATGCAAGAATAAAGTAAGGTGGAGGGTATAGTCCAGTGGAATAAGAAGTTGAGTGTGTTGAGGTGATATATGGTAAAGATTAGAGATAGTCGGCATGTTGGGGGATTCTGGTAGTCAATATAGAGTTATTAGATGTAGTGGTATTAAATGGTCTTGATATGAGAAAGGAAAAAAGAAAAAGTATTGAGGAGAAGAATATAGATATGAGAGAGGGAGGGAAGCTTCTAAAAGGGATAAGGAAGAGAATCAGCAACCTGAGCAAAAGCTAACAAAGCAACCAATCCTCCAAACAAGCATAGATAAATCTAAGCAATGCAAAATGAAAACAGCATAAAAACAAAACAAGACAACAACAGCAAGAAACAAAATAGAAAACCCAACAAGTTGGTAAGAACAGAGCTGATTTGGCCTCTGCGGTCCATTTGGTTCTGCATGGGTATTTTCAGCTTTTAAATATCTGCTCACTGTTCTAGTTTTTTGAGCATCTCTTTGGCATTCTTATTTGCTCTCTCTGTCATGCAGGCAGGGAGTTCTGCTGGTGTCTTTCCTGCTGCCAGCTTGTGTCTCTGAGCTCATTACAGGGTCTGTCTGCATCTCTCTCCCTTTCTGCTTTTGTTGGTGGTGGGAGTGCATTCTAAATGCTGGGCATTTTCCAGGGTGCCTGTAAAGGCTTGATGCTCTGTGTGCACTGGGTCCCTCCCACACTTCTGCTCCTATCCAATTGCTAGAAGGATGGGTGACTGAGTCTGTCCTTTGTACAGGGAGCCCTAACCCTTGGGAGAGTGTAATTTAACTTACAGATCCCTGCTGCTCTAGCTCTGGTGAGAGCTGGGGTGTCCTTGCTGCAGGCTTAAGCTTGTTTTCCCAGATGTTCTTGATCACTGTTGATCCTGCAGTGATATGCAACCCGATTAGGGTGTGGAGTTCTGGAGTCGCTTACTCCACATCTGGTTGCTGTGTGCACAGGAGGTCATTGGAAGTCTTGGTGCTAGTAGACCCTGCTCCAGGTGACTGGCAAAATGGCAGCCACTGGTCCTTGGCATGCATCACTGTGTCACTGCCATGCATGCCAACTCCTTTGTTCCCCCTGGTCTGCTTTCTGGATTTTGATCAGCTGCTGTTGTTGCATTGTTAACTTTATTGCTGTTTTGCTTTTCTTTCCTTCTTTCAAGAATCTGCTTTTGTGACAGTTTTTGATTCAAGATCTTCAGAGCAGTTGATTGCTGCTGTGGCTCTGGAGGGAGAGATGAGCTGGGGTGGCCCCACCAAGGGTTCCAGCTGGTCGTCCCAGGTGTTCTGGTCACTGTTGAAGGTGCGGGGATATGTTGCCTGATTAGGATGTGAAGTTCTGGAGTCACTTACTCCACCTCTGATCGCTGGGAATGCAGAAGGTCATTAGACTCCACTCCAGGCAGCTGGTTCATTGACGGTCACCTCTCCCCAGAGCGGTGCCACTGCCACACAGACAGACTCCTTTGCTCTGGTGGGTATTCTGGGTTCTGTTCAGCTGTACTTCAGTTTCGTAGCTTTGTTCACTTTTTTGTTGCTTTTTCTTCTATCAAGACGCTGTTTTTTTTTTGTTGTTTGTTTTGTTTTTTTACGGTACTGGGGATTGAACTCAGGGGCATTCTACCTCCGAGCTACTCCCCAAGCCCTATTTTTTTATTCTTTATTTTGAAACCGAGTCTCACTAAGTTGTGGAGTGCCTCACTAGTTAGCTGAGGCTGGCCGCGAACCCAGATCCTCCGGTCTCAGCCTCCCGAATGCTGGGATTATAAGCGTACGCCACCATCCCTGGCAAGACACTGGTTTTATGGCAGATTTGAATCAAATGCACAGCACCTGATGAGAGGTGTTTCACTCAGACCTAACTTACTTTTAAAAACTAAGTTATTGAAAAAAATAATATTCAAATGTGCTATTTATATGGTTAGTTAAAAGCACAAATGTAAAATATTGAGGAAATTAAATATCTAATTTAATGAAGATTGATCATCATAAAAACAACAATTCAAATTAAGTAGTAGCTTACAATAATGAACTATTTAATTTATGCAAGAAAAATAGTATAATATATATGTATATTATAATTTATGGTACAATAGTGTACTATATAATAGTATAATATAGTATATGTAATAGTCACATCAATTACTGATATTACTACTATAGCTATGGACAGATGACTTTTGGGTAGCTGTAGCAAGATATCTTATGCTTTCTTCTGAGGATAATGTCAGTTTCATGTGAAAAGTATGCAACTCTTTTCCTGATAATCATGTCTATACATAAGCTTGTTTTTTAAGAAAATATTTTACATTATTGGCTATTTATTGAATGTGGAGTAACTTGCTCTTTCTCAAATTATCTTCAATTGATCATTGAGACCCTGTTTCAAAATAAAGAATAAAAAATAGGGCTGGGGGTATAGCTCGGAAGTAGAATGCCCCTGAGTTCAATCCCCAATACCGAAAAGAAAAATTAGGGGGATATAAGAAAAATTCTTGGAAACTTAAATTAGGTTCCAATATTTATGGAAATTTTATATTTATTTCATTTAGAAAACTGGTAAAATCATTAGTAAACATAAAATTTGGATGGTAGTTTCCTATTGTGGAAATAGAGATGGTATTTAAAATATCCTAGCATAAGTTGGATGTGGTGACACATGCTTGTAATCTCAGTACTTTGATCACTGGTTTGTGGTCAGCCTCAGCAGCCTAGTGAGACCCTTTTTCAAAATAAATGAATAAAATAGGGCTGAGGTGTAGCTCAGATATATATTTCCCTAGGTTCCATCCCCAATACCACACAAAAATATATATCCTAGCATAATAGTAGACTATTCATGGAGAATATGAGTCTTGGTATAAAAGACGAACAGAAGAAAGTCTAATGTGTAAATTAAGTGGCTCATGTTCTCATGTCAGGTGCTCTTAATTTTCCTGTACATGCTGACATTTACAACTTAGTTGTGTATAGATGCACAAATATCAGCTTCCATCAAAAAATTTCTCCAAACTTTACCTGGTTTTCTGGTTTTCATTGATTAGACAGGAAAATAAAAATCCTGGCTAAAAAAAGGTGGTGAATGTTCTTGCTTCTTGCCTGAATTTCTTCCCCTGATAGCTCAAGAGAGACATCACAGATTTTTCTAACACTGAAAGGTTGTCTCATATAATAGGTGTTCAGAACATGTTACTTAATTATCTTCACTGACCAACTTCTAAATATTACTCTACAAATAAGTTATGCTAAAATTATTACACTATCTCACAATTATGTTATGTTTTGGCATTCTCTGTCCTAGTCCCATGCTTATGATTTTACATATTCATCTAGTCAATTTAAAAGGAAATAGATTTCTCCCATGCTCAACTAACACCTTTCAAAATCCATTCAGGGTTTGTGGTAGAATTAAGTGGTAGAGTACTTGTCTAGAATGTCCATGGTCCTGGGCTGGATCCTCAGCACTAATAATAATAAAAAAAGAATAATCCCTTTTAAAGGACTCCAACTAAAAGAAAATACTGAGCTGTTTCTCTTCCATCAGATTATTGATGTAAGATGGCTATCACCATCTACCTATAACACATTTAATATAATACTAACCTTGGACTTGGGGCCAGTGTAGACACTGGAATAATCCAAAAAGACATGGGGCTATAATAGCATTAACATAGGAGGAATACCTTGGAATTACATATAAAAAAGTATGCATACACAAATTAGATTGAATTATCACATAGAAGTTTTGTTATTTTAAAATTTTCTAATGCTGTGAACAATAACTACCAAAAATAACTTGAAGTTATTGCTTCAAGCTGAGCAATAACTCATTCTATTATAAATGAAAATTTTCTTCCATAAACTTTTGTTCATGACTATATACCCACAAATACAAATTTTCTGTAATCTTGAAATTCTTCTGATTACAATCTTTTTCCTAGTCAAATATTTCCAGAGTATCTCCTAAATCTCTGCAAACTGCTACAGTACTTTATGCTTTAAACATCATGTAAATTATAGTTTCAACACATGGAGAATCATTGTTGTTTGTTAGTGTTAACTTGTAATAAAGGGATAAATAAAACAAATGAACAAAAGATAAGCATTAATAAAAAATACCAAATGTCATTAATAATAAATGTAGTAATTTTAGGTAGATATAAACATTGAGAAGGGAAGATAACAAATGTTGTGTGGGTAGACTTGATTAAAGGGGATTTCTAATACATTAGTAAAAGGGAAATAAAAAATGTACTTTTTAAAACAAATGGGATTGTGCAGTGAATTTAAGAGAATCAAATATTACTGTGAATTCCTTAGAGGAGCATAAGCTCCAAAGGTTTTGGAGTCATGATGAGATGATGAACAGGTGAATAGAAGGAAGCATTCATTCTTTGAATTAAGATTAAAAATATGTATATGTTTGTATGATTTTGAACTTCAATAAGATGTGTAGTTACAATGCATCAAGTATAAAAATGTCAAGGAAAATTATACATGTCACATGGAAAAACAAGGTTAAAAATTAAGCCAAATGCTTTGACCTTTTTTGAATTCAGCAAAAAAAAAAGAATAAAATAAGCAGCAGACATCAGTGTATAAAGGTTCAAATCTCCAGTAGCATGGGAATTGGGTGATCTGTATTCACTGTAGTCCTGGTAATAGAACCTTAAGGCTAATAGGTATTGAAACCATTATTCAGAACTGGAAGTTGCTGTACTGACATACCATAAATCATGAGAAAAATCTTGTGAAAAATGAACTAACTAGCAATTAGGAACTCTCAACCCTTGAGGAAGTACTAGGGAGAAATTTTTCTTGAATGGGGCAGGCAAGGAATGGATCGTGCAGGAGAAGAATTTGGAGTCCTATAAAAAGGAAGAGATGGGTAAACTTCTCAAGAATGCTGGTTATTACTTTTCTAGCTGATGTTGTTCTGGCCACTTTGTGCACAATACTTTATTCATGTTGCATTGTTATTTTCCCTGAGCATTGAATGGACTTGCTTAGAACTATAATTGAGCTTGACATCACAAGAAACCCTTCTTCTAGTACTTGGGAATGACCAAAATTTTTTTTTTAATTTGGTTTATATCTTCTGTTAAAAACCTAATCTTTATGAACACATTTAATTGACTTTTCCTTTAAAATAGATAAAATATCCAAGAAAATAAAACTGCATTGGGCTTCTATTATGAGTGTGGGGCACAATTATGGCTACTACTTACACAGGAGGGAGCTCTTCTCATGAATCTCCTTGTACACTGCACTGATTTATGGTATGTCAGTACAGCAACTTCCAGTTCTGAATAATGGTTTCAATACCTAGTGACTTATTGGGTGTTTATGGCTCCATGTTGTCACTTTGTTCCAGTAAGAATGGATAATCCCTGTTTTAAAATAATTCTGGTTAAAATCAGATCATATAAATCCATTCTGAAGGCTCTCTCTTAAAGATCTTGATAGTTTCCTTTGCTGTACAGTTCTTTGGTTCAATGGAAGCTAGGGAGAAATTGGGACACAGCAGGGACTCCAGACAAAGGAGAAACTTTAGTAGAGTTTAAGGGACCTATCTGAGGGAGATGGGAGGGTGAGGAAGACTTGAAGAGGGAAACTCTTCAATGAACATGGTGTACATACACAAACTCATCTAATACATCACTGTGCTGATCATGGAAAGGAGGGGAGAAAGAGAGAGTGGGGTGGGAATTGGGGGAGTGTTCAATGAGTACTGTGTGCATGTGTGCATCTCCCTGAACTGCATCAAGATGTATGATTACAATGCACCAATAAAAGAGAGAAAAAAGAAAAATAAAATCATTATGAAATACTAATAAGCAGTGAGATAAAAATTTCATCTGAGATTTTGAGCAGAACTGTGGCATGAAATAGCTGAGTGAGGACATGTGTATATGCAAGATATGTCAGTAAATCAGCTTCCATATGTGATGTACTGAGAAGTTTTCAGCTCATCATTAAGGAAATAAAATAAGTGACCTGAACATAATCATTATATACTTTTGATTGACTTTATGTAAATATTTGTGTTCATAAGATTTCATATACCCTTCAGGTTCATAAAAAACTAGTATATTTTTTAAAACCTGTAAAATTATTAAAAGAACAATATTATATATCCTTCAATTTCACAAATGAAGTAAACAATGTAATTAAAGATTTTTCATAAGTATTTCTTAAGATAGTATGTTTTTAAAATGGCATGTAGTAGGTATTAATCTCTTCAATGGATTCCCTTGACTATACAACTTTATAATGCTTTATGAGACCTCATATTAGGAGCCCATATATTGTTTTATTTTCTTCTTTTACAATTTCCATTTCTTCCCACTTATTCCTTAACTCAATCTGATCCCCACCCACCCAGATTCTACACATTTTTATTTTGATATGTTTATCTATGGCTTAGATAATTTTTGACACAATATAATTTGTTTAGTTTTTATTTTGTCTGATATTTCAGTATTTTTGACAACTAATGAGCATTCATTTTTCTTAAACCATTAGCTTTCTCTGGCTGGAAAGAGGTTGTGGTATCATGGTTTTCTTTCTTTCTATAATACTGATAATGTTAACCCATTTTTGCAGTTTTGCTCTCTCAAAGAAAAAATTATACCAAAGTAAAACAGTCATAAGTTATTGGAATAGGACCAGAACTCAGCCTCAATTCAAATTATACTACAGAGCTAAAATAATAATAATAATAGCATGGCATTGACATAAAACCAGACACATAGACAAATGGAACAGAAGATACAGAAACAATTCCACACACTTAAAGCCAGTTGATTTTTGACAAAGGTGCCAAAAACATATGCTGAAGAAGACAGCCTTTTCAACAAATGGTGTTGGAAAAAACTGGGTATCTATTTGTAGAAAAATGGAATTAAACCTCTATTCCAGAAAAACAAATGGGCTAGAGTTTTTAAGTGCTAGGGAGAGAGGAGATTGTAGGCCATTTGACTTTTCTAAGTGGCTTTACCCAAAGGAAAAGCAAACTTTCTTCTATCTTCATGGCACGAGGTATTTTATAACTTGGAGATAGGTGTGCTCTAAAATTGAGCTTCTCATCTTGGCAGATGGAGGTAATGTGTTCCTCAATAATTATATTTCAAAGAGATGTCTCTCAGCTCCTTGAAAAAGACAATCTTGGACTGTGAAGTGGATGAGTGACTATTTCTCAAAAAGAGGAAAAAAAATAAAATGATGTTTTCTAAATTAAAATGCTGTAAGAAAAAGGAGGCCAAAAGCCTAGAGTCAGAGAGGAACTAAAGTTTAGTTGATTGAGGGAAATGTTGAGGTAAGCAGTCTTTATCAGACATTAAAATTTGTAATTCAATTTTCAAAGTTTCTTTGTTTTTCTTTTTTAAGGTATTATTTTCTATTCTACATTTTATTTTTTGATATTGGTGACTTAACCCAGTGACAGTCTTCCTCTGAATTAAACCCCCAGCCCTTTAAATTGTTTTTGTTTTGTTTTGAAACTGGATCTCACTGGGTTGCTGATAGTTTCCCTATGTTGCTGAAGCTGGCCTTAAACCCACAATCCTCTTTTCTCATCCTCCCAAGTACTGGGATTGCAGGCTTGTGCTACCCAGCTCATCATCTGTACTCTAATGAAAGTCATACCTTAAGCCCAGCACAGTCTTGTACACTTCAGATCTATCTATTCAGTTCGGTGCTCCAGAGTTCCTTTCTTATGCCCTCAGCCCAAATTCTATTTCAAAACCCATCTAACTAATATTTAACCCTATATAATCCATATCAATTAACCCAAATTAAAATACATGCCCTTTAGCTTCACATAGAATTAATTACTAAATTCTCTTACTCCTATCTCCCAAATATATCTCAAAAGTAGTTTGTTTTTAAATTTGCCATTGTCCACCACTAACACACCCACTAAAACAGAGTCTCTTCCAGTTCTCTGTGTTCACCCTCAATCCTCTCCTTCCTTTTCTTCATTGCACCTGAGATATTTTAAAAACACAAAGACAGTTACATAATTTCACTGTGTCCATCTGAACCATACCCTTTGAGAGAAAGTTCGAAATGTTTCACAAAAAAACTACATCTCTATGCGTACTATACACAGTCTACATTTCAAGACCTACCATTCACAATCCATGCCCCAGCTATAGTGTTTTCTTTTATCATGTCATGATTTTCTACTTTATGATTTTCACTACAAATTTCCTTTTTCTTCCACAAATCTTTTGGCACTAGAGTTTCTTTTGGAAGTTCCACATTTCCTTCCAATTTCAGGTTAAATAATACTTTTACCAAAAAAAGAGTTTTCATCTACCAAACCAGACTCATTTCCTTTCTGTGTGTTTCCATCCTTCTTTGTACTTTCTTCTTTTCACAGTCATCACAGCCCAACAAATTCTATGTTCCTGTAGCCAGGACATTCATAAGTCAGGATCCAGAGTGGAGGTTTCATGCTGGTAAACTTGGCACTGGTATAAAGGCAGTGTTTGACAAATATGGCATATATTAAATTATCCACAAATTAGAATAGTAACTAATAATACAAATGTTAATTATACATAAGCATGTATCACTTGCCAACTCCAACACACTTGTTCTTCAAAGTAACAGGAGATTACAGGCAAACTAATCTTCAATATGGCTTTAGAAAGTTACTCTAAAGTAATTTCAGCAGATTAAATCTTGTAAAGTGCATATTTTGCCAAAACAAGAGTTATTTTTAAAAAAGCTTCTGTGTGTGTGTGTGTGTGTGTGTGTGTGTGTGTGTGTGTGTGCATGCATATACACACAATATAATATATTGGATTTGAGTAAATGTCACAGCAATTATGTCACCTAATATAAGTTGTCCTTTTCACTCATAGTTTAGTTCACATAGTACATCACAACCAGAAGGTTAAGGGCATGAAACCTGGGGACATTCCCAAATTTACAATAGTATTAATGAATATTTATGAGCCTACAGTATTTTGTTAAGATGCTCCTTGACAAACTTTCCAGGAGAACTGAAACTTTGTCAAAAATAAAATGATTGATGGTTCTAGTAGCTTATTGTAAGTATGCAGTGTAATTTTTTGGAAAATGTTTTTTTTTCTTTCCATCATCAGATGTTGTGGAAAGACTTTGAAAGCAAGCATTTTCTTCTAATTATGGTGGATAAGGATCCTATCCTTTACTATTTCTATAATAAAGTGCTATTTTATTATAGGAAATCACCACTTGGGTGTCCAGGACATAATTTGAGAGATTGAAACTTAGAAGTGAGATCTGGAACTATTCAAACTAAATCCAATGTACAAATTCACAAAAATACTAAGAAAAAATAGAAGAGACAGAGCATTTATTCAGAATGCAATGTGTTGATTACATCACTAGGATTTATCAAAATATTCTAAATTAAATGACACTGTGGATGAACCGTGAAAAAAAAAAAAAAAGCTCGTAAGCAATCTTCCCACCAACTGTACTTAATCAAGTCAGTATTCTTCTGGATAAAGAATAGAAAAAGGGGATATTTTGAAAAACACAATACTAAAATGTTTTTATTATTCATTAAAAATTTCAAATAAGAGCCGGGCATGATAGCGCACGCTTGTAATCCCAGCATTTGGGAGGCTGAGACCAGAGGATCCGGGTTCGCCGCCAGCCTCCGCTACCTAGTGAGGCACTGTGCAACCTAGTGAGACACGGGTTCAAAATAAAGAATAAAAAATAGGGCTGGGGGTATAGATCAGAGGTAGAATGCCCCTGACTTCAATCCCAGTACCACAAAAAAAAAAAGAAATTTCAAATAAGTTTCATTTTAAATTTGAAATGTGAAAAGCATTCTCATATGCTCCTAGAAATAGTAACATTTGACTTAAACTTTTTGGGAGTTTGCAACAAAAGATTTGTAATGTTAGCCTAAACATTGTCATTTTGCTGAGTCTGAATGAAACATTGAACTTATATAAAATACTAATTAATATAGTATTATCACAATAATCAATAATTATAATTTTACCAAATATCCAATGATATGATCATATCAATATTTCTATTTGTATATCAATATTTCCAATATGTACAGAATTTCAGTAACAGATTATTTAGGTAAGAGAAAGATAAAATGGCCTTCCATGTTATATATGAATTTTATGAATCCTAATATACACAAAATATCAATGGTTTTTAGTATGCATGAATTAAATTGAATAAAAACTAAGCATGAGTTTATATTATTACCATATTACTTATAGAATTAGAAAGAAATATTTTAATATATTTGAGATGTTACTTTATATATTTTCATGTGTAAAACAAAATAAGATGGGTACTTACAGAGATTCTCCACGTATTCCCTATCACACACAGCCTCTCCTGTCAACATTACATCATTATATATGATGGTACATTTGATACAGTAGATGACTCCACATTGACACAACATCACCTAAAGTTCATATTTTATTGTGGGTTCACTCTGGGTGTTGTACTTTTATGGGCTTTAGTGAATATGTAATGGCACATATCCACCAGTATGCTATCAGACAAAATTGTTTTATTGCTCTGAAAATTCTTTGTATTCAACTGTTTGTCTCTCCCTCCAAACTCCTGGAAACTATCAATCTGCTCATTGTCTACATAGTTTTACCTTTTCCAGAATGTCATATGGTTGAATAATGTAGCCTTTTTGGACTGGATTCTTTCACTTAGTAATATAAATAAGTTGGTCTTCCACACCATTTCATTGCTTAATAGCTCATTTATTTTTAGTGCTGAATAATATTGCATTGTATGGATGCACTATGAGTACTCTTGGCTGATGCAGACTGGTTTCAGTATTGATTATTGTCTCTAGAAATATAATTAGAATGCAAATTAATTACCCCCACAAAAAAAAACAGCGAGAATTTCAGCTGACATTAAGGAAATCTATAGGGTTGCTGCATAATTTACCATTGTACCCCTCACTTAAGAAAGAAGAAATTAATGAAATAGTTTAATAAAACTGTATCCAATTTAATAAGAGAATTTTGAGCCCACATTTTATGTTCTTTTTTTAGTCTTCAATTTTTAGATATTTATTTTTCTGAGATGTACTTTAAGCATAAAAAATGTACTATGTGAATATATATATATACACACACATACTTGGAACAGGTAAATTAAGGCATAGGTTATTATTTTTACTTATTTCATTAACATTTGTACTAATGTTACGAGTACTTAAACTTTTCTTTTTTTAATTTATTGGTACATATATTCTTTTTTGTAGGTAACATCCACCCACACTTTATGTTCTATTGAGATGTACCAAACACAAAATATAAAACAAACTATCACATATTATTACTAAAGTGCTAAATATGTATTAAATTTTAAAATTATTTTCCATGAAAGTGTCTGGACCTACAACCTAGAGGATACACATAAGCATTTCCATAGGAGACTGAGAACTTGTAGGCAAGGAAAAGAGAACCTTCCAGTTATCCCTAGACACAGAGCCTAGACACAGGGAATCTAACTCAATAATTACCTCCTCCAGGGTCTCCTGACTGTCCATCAACTCCAAGATGATAGTTGGATTTTACCAAAATATTTAAAACTATACATCTTGATGCATTTAGTTTCTGAAAATAAAGACTTTTCTTGTTTTGCTTTTTCTGCAAGAAATCTAGACATAGCCTAAAAGAAGCAGAGTCTTTACTTGCCCCCCCACCCCCAATTCCCATTACCACAGGGGATGTAGCTGCAATTGTGAGATCCTTAACCTGAGAGAGCTCCTGGGCCTCCAGTCCTAACCAGGGTAGGTCTCTGTAGGAAATCTCAGAGTCAAGGTGAGAAGAATGTGGGGATGGAGTTAGAGACAGAGTAAGCTAGGCCACAAAGTTCCAGAATTATCAGCACTCATTTAGGAAGCTTTGTTTGATTCATCAACACAAATTCTGACAAGGTGACCATAAGAAAATCTAAGACCCTTGTGTACATTTATTCCCAAAATTTCTCAATATTTCTTCTGTATAAAAACAAAATAAAATATAAGCACTTTGGTAGCTTCTTCTTTGATGTAGCCAGTCTTCTGCTTAGATAAATATGAGAGTAATTGAGATGTTAGAGCTACACAAATGGCCTCTGCAGTATTTTAATAAAATTGTTCAGTCAATTTTAATATATATATTATATACATATGTTCTTATGATATGTCTAGATTCATTGCAGAAAAAACAAAACAAGAAAAGTCTTTATTTTCAGAAACTAAATGCAGCAAGATGTATAGGTTTAAATATTTTGGTAAAATCCAGCTATTACCTTGAAGTTAGTGGACAGTCAGGAGACCCTGGAGGAGGTAATTATTGAGTTAGATTCCCCAGGTCCTCTCTCCATATATATATGGAGAGAGAGAGAGAAAGAGAGAGAGAGAGAGAGAGAGAGAGAGAGAGAGAGAGAGAGAGAGAGAGAGAGAGATTTGAATGACACTTGCAACTGACTTGGTCAGTGGAGAATATAAAATATGCAATTGGACTGTGAAAAAACTTACTTCTCTATATTTCCCACAGGAATATCTATACAACCTTGGCAACAACTCTTAAGAGAATTCACTTCCATGTCATACAGGTCCCAGTGTCTTTGGCACCAAGCAGTGCCACTATACAAAAACTCAAATGAATCTTTAAGTTGGCATGTAGAAAAGAGGGCATTAAGTTATGTGAAAGCCAGCTTAATGAGGCATGTATTTTAATTTTTATGGTATAGGAGCCTCTAAGCCAATAGTATAAATTCAGACTTTTATGATAATATCTGAAGATTGAGGAAAGCAATCCACCAGGTGTAAATTTGCTAAGGGGAGAAGAAGGAAAAGAATCAAAAGTATTTGAGCTGTAAGTTGCACTTTTTTCTTCTTTTTTGTCTTTTTGTGGTACAGGGAATTGAACCCAAGGACATTCTATCTCCAAGCTACATGCACAGCCCTATTTTTTTATTCTTTATTTTGAAACAGGGTCTCACTAAGTTGCAGAGTGCCTCACTAAGTAGCTGAGGCTGGTTGCAAACCTGAGATCCTCCTGTCTCAGCCTCCCAAGTACAGGGATTACAAGTATGTGCCAACATGCCTGGCTTATACATACATACTCTTTTCTAAGGAATTTTTCTTCAGGTCACACAACAGATATCTGAATTGTTATTCATTTTTTAAATACTGAATGGATTTGTATTTATGACTTGCATTCTTGACTGATTCTTTGCATTTTGTTTTTTGTGGGAACCATGCAAAATCTACTCTTCAGTACATTCATAAAAGGAAAAACAAAACAGAGACAGATTATTAGGGGAAAAATATAGATTTTACTCTTTTGAAATTGATGTCTTGGTAGCTAGTTGTTTTATATTATTATCAGATTTAATGTACATAAAATACAGACAATAGAAATGGAAGTTGAATAATAAAAGTTTCTTTGAAATATGGATACAAAGACTTTTCAATAAAGTAAAAGCACTTGAAAACATTATCACCTTTTTCCAACACCTCCACAATGGTGGAAAATTCAAATTAAATGTTCTGCTTAATATAAAAAAATTCTTCTATAAAACCATTTTCAAGGAAAAAACTCACTACATTACAGATGTGGTTTCTTTAAATGGCATGGAAAATGGTTCTATTTATCAATTATTGCCATTCTTACAATCCTTTGAGTAACTTTTACTACCACTTAACAATTTGTTGGTGCCTTAATGGAACAAAGCAACCAATTGTGATTTTGTGATGTTTGTGATGATAAATCTGCCATTTACCAGTAGTTAGCAACTAATTTTCAGGCATTCTTAATGCAGAACATATCCCATTAAGTTTAAAAATCCATTAAAGTTTCCATGTGCCAGATGGCACAATGTAAGAAATATTTGAAGTACACAGCAATTAAAACTCTTCAACACCAAATAGCTTAGTGGGCAATTTGTTATATATATTGCATGTTAGAGCAACCTGAAATGCTGGCTACATAATATCCATCTGTGGGTATGCTGACTTTCTAAGAACTTAAGTAAATAGATCAGGCTTGATATAAATTCACCTTCTGATTCCTAAAGACTGCAAAAGCTTTCACTTAATTATGCAACATTATAAGGGATGATTGCATTTCTGGCTGGAAAAGATAAAAAAGATGAGTACACCTAGAATTTTAAAATGTATCTTCAGAGACCAATTGGTTAATTTGCCTAGGAGTAGAAATCCATTTTTAAAAGTGCTCTTGCAAATACATTTAGAGTAAATGTAGTTTGCAATTAGGACAACATTCATAAAAATGCAAAATTTCATGTTTAATATTGAATTTAGGGGCTATACTTTAAATCTGAAAAGTAATTAATTTGTATCTACATTGAATATATTCATAAAAAATAATACTGTTTACATAAGACAATCCACAAATTGCTTCAATTATCTAGTTTAAAATGTTACTCATTTGATACCTAATTCTAAAAATTATTCAGGTGAACCAAGAATGCTCATTCCTTTTACTATCAATAAGTAAAATGCAATTTGTCTTTTAACTCAGCATAACTTGCTGAAAATACTCAAATTCAGAACATATTCAGTCACCTTAAATCTTGTTTTACTTGAAATAGAATCTATTAGATATTTAATATCTGCTTAACTTTAAATAGATTTTGAAGGTGAAATTTTCTTAATCTTATAATAAATATTTTAAATGATAAAACAATTTAGCCTACTTATATTTAATGCCACTAGTCACCAATGCACTCATTTTTGCTTTCTTTCATTAAAATATCTGTACAATAGATTTTATTATGCTGGGCTTACAGATTATGAATCTGGATCTTGAGAGAGGTTAATTCATATAAAAGTGGCTATAAATATACCATACCATAAGCACATGTTAATATGTTTATACATATGCATATGTATACATAAAGTCAGAGATATAATTATAATTTTTCTAATGACTTTGAAGAAGAATTAATTGGAAATCTGTGAAATAACTTGGCTTAATAGCTTAAAAATGAGATTAAAACTTTGTGAGTTACACTGTTAGTGAGATTGCAAATTAGTGCAGCCACTTTGGAGATCAGAGCAGATGCTCCTCAGAAGACTGGGGATGAAACTACCCTTATGACCTAGCTATACAACTTCTAATTATCTTCCCAAATGGAGTGAAACCAGAATATTATAGTAATACATGTATATTTGTGTTTATAGCAGCACAATTCAGAATAGCCAAGTTATGAAACCAGCCCTGGAATCCATCAACAGATGAATAGAATACAAAATTATGGAATATACACACAATGGAATTCTACCCAACAATAAAAGAAGAATACAATTATGTCATTTGCAGGAAAATGGATGGAACTAGGGAATATTATGATAAGTAAGATCAGTCAGTCACAAAAATAAAAGATTATATTTTTTCTCTCATATGGAGGTTAAGGAGAAATTGGGATACAAAAGGACTCCATACAAAGGAGAAACCTTAGTGGAGTGGTGGAGGGGGCTTAAAGGAGAGAAACAGATGGGAGAAGGGAGATACTATGAAGGAGGAATCATTTCAGTGGACAAGATGAACACAGACAAAATTATCAATGTCAATCTCAATGTCATGCACAGGGAAGGGGAGAGAGCAGGAGGGAAGCTCACCCAGTGCTGTGCACATGCATGTCTCTATCACTGTGAACTTCATCATGATGTATGATTACAATGCAACACCTTAAAAATAAATTAACTATTTTAATTATTCTCTTAGATTATTAATATCTTATAGTCCAGTTGTGAAATTGAAAAAGAATACCTGGTAAAGAGCAATACAAATCCAGTGGTGTTTACTTCACTAACTTGTTATAATAATCCATTGGCAGTGTTCAACTAAGAAAAAAAACTCACATGAATCTCTTAATGCATGTAAATTCTGATTCACTCAGGGACTTACCGAGACTACATTTGGAAAAATCCACAATGGCATGTTGTATGCTCTGTCTTTCATACATCCTAGTCTATACTATTATAAACATTTAGAATGGGCAATAAAATATGATTTGTAACTCAGATGATCTAAATATTGGTCATGTAAGATACATATGATTTATATGAGACCACCATAAAATATCAATTGGAAGTACTATCAAGTCATAAATAGGTGGTATTTTCATTACTGATTTCAAAACACATAAAATTGAAAATTAGTTTTTAGCAAAACAAATCAGATGATTCTGATAAAATAAAAATATTTTATCTAATTTCACAATAACAATATTACTGCATAATTTGATGAAAATTATCTAAGTAATTATTTCATGAAATATTTTCCAGCTATATAATATCTTTTCCAAGAATTCATAGTAATAAATAAATCATAATTAATTGTTTTATAAATATAACAAAACTTAATAATAACAATAACAACAAAACACAACCAATTAACAAAAAAAATTTGCATTCTAAGAAATGTCCTAAAATGAATAACATACTATGAAAAACACAAAATGGCTCTGTTCCCCTTTGTTTCTCTTTTAAGAAGAATTATATTGATTTGTCACAGAACTGTAATTCATTCAATTAGTACATAAATTTGCTTTATGGAATTTTGTATCTGTGTGTGTGAATGAAGGTACAGAGGATTGAACCCATGTGCACTCCTCCACTGAGCTATATCTACATCTCTTTTTATTTATTTATTTTTAAATTTTGAAACAGTGTCTCACTAAGTTACTGTGCACTGGCCTGGATACTGAGATTCTTCTGTCTCAGCCTCCCAAGTACTGAATTACAGGTATGTGCCACTCTACCTGGCTTGTTGTATTGCATTTTTAGTAACAATAAAAATACACAACAAAAAACCTTCACAGATGTCTCTGGAAATTACCCTTCTTGTAATAACTATAACTAAATTTATGGAGGCAAAAGCTTGGCATGTGAATTTTGTTGATTCTGTTTAATAGTCTGAAGAATGATGGCTATTTTAAAACTTTTTTTGGTACTAGGGATTGAACTGAGGGACATTCTATCTCTGAGCTACATCTCAATCATTTAAAAAAAATTTTTTTATTTGCTTTGAAACAGGGTCTCACTAAGTGACTATCTCACTACATTGCTGAATCTGGCCTTAAATCTATGATCATCTTGTCTCAACCTTACAAGTACTAGGATTACAGGCATATGCCATCATGCCCGGTAAGATATTTTTGATTAAGATAATCAATTCTGAAAATAAGGGTAAATGCCATGGCAAATATTTTTTATATACGTGTTATAAACTTAATTGGTTGTGATTAACCCTTAGAAAAACAAGTCTGTGGAGAAACAGTTCCAGCCTAGAGTGCAGGCTCTATCTGAAAACAAATGAGGAGAATACTATGTTGCTGAATACTTGGCAAGCCAAGCAATAAGAGAAAGCAAGCTTTCTCTTCAAAGAACAAAATGTTCTGCCGGAATTTGTTTTCAAGGTAGGGAAGCAGCTTCTTAGTCTGGTAAACTGTGTTCTTGATTTCTAATATTCTGAGTACAGACTAGTCTGAGAAAAGAACAAGAAGATTTAGGACATGAAGACTTAAGACAAAAGGGGTTTTTAGATTGAAATACTATCACATTTCTATTAGAGTTACACAGAAAATCTTGTGACACAAAATATCTTATGATTTTATGAAAGAGAAGCCTATCTATTGTATTTCTGCCTACAAGTATCAAGGTAAGATTTTCAGTAAGAGCAGCAGCAGCCGCAGTTGCAAAAGCTTACCTGCATCCTCTTCCAAGGAAAATAAAACAGATGCGCTTCTTCAATGCATGGGTGTGAGTATATTCTCACAACCTCATCTCATTCCACACCAATCGAGGGACCCTCCACCCCTGTTTCCAAGAGGGGTGGACCCCGGCAGGTAAATAAGACTTATTGTCCTTAAATTGATAGAACTAAAATACTTAAATAATTAAGTAGCATAACTAATAAGATAGAAATAATATATATGAAAAATTAAGATCCAGCAATAGTTACATCTATATTTGTATTTGTATTTTATTTTAATTTTTGTGCTTGGATTTTAGTTTTAATTTTTCAAAAATTTATGTCTTAATTTTTTGAAACTGTTCTCAGTAACATTTTTTTTTCTCCACATGCTTTTCTAGAAACCTGGCATCATGGTGCATGCTTGTAATCTCAGTACTGGGGAGGTTGAGACAGGAGGATTGCAGGTTCAACACCAGCCTCAGCAACTTGGTGAGGCCCTCGTAAACTTAGTGAGATACTGTTTTAGATAAAAAAAATGCTGAGGGTGTAACACAGAGGTAGAACAGCCCTAAATTCAATCTATAGTACAAAAAAAAATCTTTGCATTCCTATCAAAAATTTGAATGTCCCTGGCTTCGATATCCAGTACCCTCTACACCCAAAAGAATAAGTCTATCCCCTTCTCTTTTAAACAGGTGACTTTTATTTTTTGTAAAGACTGAACCTACAGCTTCCAAATTTCCTCTTTAGCTGGGTTTTTCACATTTGCTATAGTTATTCCCATTTTCCTTCTTTTCTCCATTCTGTCACTTTCTTTTTTCTAAAAACCTTGGTGCCTGACCCAGAAGCCATTTCTACACAAACATCCATGAAAAATACATACCAAAATGTATCAGTATCATCTCCAGTTTTGTTCTGTTATCAGGTAAGTGCATGCTCAATTTTGCAGTACTCATTGTATAATATATAGTGTTGATACAAAAATTTTCCATTAAATTATATTTACCAATGTAGAGACAGTTTTGTGGCTTATTGCACATTATCAATAAAAAGAATATGCACTGAGACACTCAAACGACTTTCTTATAATATTATTTGCAAAGTCAGAACCTTGACCTAGTGAATTATGATATCTGAGGGTGGTTCCTGGATAATTGATCAATTAGTTCAAATATTGTTCTGATGCTCATCCTGATTCAGTCACCTTTTGGTATTTTAAATGTTTTTGGAGATTTCAAATAATCATAAACAATCATACTGCTCATGAATATCCTGGGTCTAATGTAGAAGAAATAGGTATAGGACAATGACTCATAATTTGAAAATGGGAGCAGATTTTTAGCTTTTAAAAATTATCTATTGAGACTTCTGGGAAGATGGCTATGGAGTGAGACACGTCTCAAGAGGCGCTGTGAGCTCTATTCAAATCAGCCACAGAAGCAGTTTTTTGACAGAAGAAAAAAAGCAACAAAAAGGTGGAAAATGCTGCAAAAACCGAAATACAGCTGAGCAGAATCCAGAAGGCCGACCAGGGGGAGCAAAGAAGTCCATCTGTGCGGCTGCGGGGCCACGCCGCTGACTGGCAGCTGCCACTGAGCCAGCCCCCGGAGTGGGGTCAACTAACAAAGAAATATATAATGACCTTCTGCATTCCGAGCAACCAGAGGTAGAGTGAGCGACTCCTGAACTCCTCATCCTAGCCAGGTGGCATTTCAAGGCACCTTCGATAGTGACTAGAATGCGTGGTATGACCAGCTTAAGCCCACACAGGGCCATCCCAGCACACCTCTCCCCACAGATCCAGAGCAGAGATAATTGCACTGCAGAGCTTGAATCAAAACTGGCCCAGGAGCAGCTTCTTGATGGAAGGAAAGAGAAGCAAAGCATCATAACAGTGAGTAAAGCAACAGGGGCAGTTGGTCAGAATCTAGAGACCAGACCAGGGAGAAGGGGGAGGCAGCACATGTGCTGCAGTAGAAGCTGCCATTTTGTCTGCTGCCCACAGCAGCAGAAATCTGCCCAAAAGAACTGCAGAGGCCAAATCAGATCTGTCCTTACAAACTTGCAGGGATTTTTATTTTGCTTCTTGCTGATGTTTCTTGTTTTCTACGTTGTTTTGTTTCATTTTTACTCTGTTTTCACTTTGCGTTGCTTCGATTTATGTAAGTTTGTTTAAGGGATTGGTTGCTTTGTTAGCTTTTGCTAGACCCTAGAAGTCAACACCTGAAACCCACCAAAGACACTAATAGAGCAGGCAGAAGAAGTACCAGCATAATTGCAACTCAGTAGATAATACCATTCACAGAGAGAAAATAAAAATAAGAAATCTATAAATTCAGAGAAAATGTGCAAGAGAAGCAAAGTTATAAACTTAAGAACAGGGAAACCATGGGAACGAGAAATACCAAAGAAACAATGAGTCAACACAACCCCACAATAACAGAACTCAATGAAACTGAATGGCAGAGCTTACCAGAAGAACAATTCAGATCTTTAATAATAGAAATGATACAAAAATTCCAGAAAGAATACAGAGAGATAGAAAGAAATAAAGGAACATAATAACAAAGAAGCTGACACCCTGGGCAGGAATCATAGAGAATCCTTGAGGGAAGTGAAGGATGTGAAAGAGGCAATAATAGAAGTGAAGGCATCAATACAAACAATAAAAAATAGATTAGACCACATGGAAAACAGAATATCACTCCTAGAAGATGACCATTCCAAAAAGGAATCCATTATACATAATCTAGAAAAAAAATTCGACAGTATGAATCCGACAGCAATGAGATCTGGGCCAATTTTAAAAGAGCTAACCTAAGAATAATAGGCATAGAAGAGGGATTAGAAGTTGAAACTAATGGAATAAACAACCTTTTCAAAGAAGTAATATCAGAGAATTTTCCAAGCATAGCAAGAGAAGTTGACACACAGGTGCAGAAAACATATAGAACCCTCTTCAGACAAGACCAAAGAGGAGATTCACCACGCCACATAATAATCAAGATGACTAATGTAGAAGCTAAGGAAAGAATTCTAAAGGCAACAAAAGTAAAAGACCAAGTGACATTTAGAGGCAAACCAATTAGAATCACTCCAGACATCCCAAACCAAGTCATGAAGGCCAGGAGGGGCTGGAGTAACATATTCCAAACGTTGAAAGAAAATAACTTGCAGCCAAGATTCTCCTACCCAGCAAAACTCTCTGCTGGGAGCTGAAGCCATACTGAAGCCTTAGTAAGTTACTGTTTAGCCATGGTTCCCCATATTCATAAAACTGATGCCTGTTGAACTTTAAGTCACTCCGCTAGCTGACCTTTAGGTCAACCATATGGTTAACTTCCCTTAGACCCCTGGAACGCCTGACTTTAGAGTTTCTGCTTTTTGTATTTAATCATGCTGTCTCCCTATGATGATCTATAAAATGTTTTCTTGATATATATGACAGTTGGAGTCTGAATGCCTGGTAGTAATCGTTATCTTATATCTACACATCTGGAACAAATTTCATGTTCCCATGCCTTTGTTTTTTCTAAGTGCTTAAAAACTCCCACAATCCTAAATAAAGCGTCACTTGTTTCACAGTGAGTTGTCCAGAGTGTGTGTGTCTGTGGCGCCATGTCCATGTGTTCTCTTTGTCTTTGTCTTTGTTTTCAGCTCCTGGTTCTTGGCAGAAGAGACTCGCAGCTGCCCAGCCTTGCCCCCCAGCATCTTTCAAAATTGATGGGGATATAAAAACCTTCCATGACAAACAGAAAATGAAAGCATTTATGTCTTCCAAACCAGCAGTAGAGAAAATACTCAAAGAGATTAACTACAAAGAAGAACTAACAAATAAATGTCAAAACCAGAGAAAAAATAATTTCCAGGAAGCAAACAACTAAGCAAAGAAGAACAAAAACTACTGCAAAAAGAAGTCAAATCCCAAAATGTTAGGAATTAAAAATCATCTCTCAATACTCACACTGAATATACATGGTCTCAACTCCCCAATAAAAAGGCAAAGGTGGCAAAATGGATCAAAACCCAGAATCCATCTATATGCTGCCTGCAAGAAACACACCTTACAAACAAAGATTCCCACAAATTAAAGATGAAGGGCTGGAGTAAGGTAATTCAGGCCAATGGAACTCGAAGACAAGCAGGAGTAGCAACTATGATATCAGATAAATTTGATTTCAAGCCTAAGCTCATCAAAAGAGACAAAGAAGGTCACTTTTTACTAGTAAAAGGAGCAATACAGCAAGAGGAAATAACAATTATCAACATCTATGCTCCAAACATAGGTGTAGCCACTTTCATAAAACAAACTCTACATGATATAAAATCACACATAGATCCCAATACACTAATACTAGGAGACTTCAATACCCCTCTCACATCACTAGACCGATCTTCAAAAAAAAAAAGGTCAGTAAAAATGCTTCATACCTAAATAATACCATAAACCAAATGGACCTGTTAGGCACATACAGAATATTTCACCCAACTACAGCTGAATTCACATTTTTCTCAGCTGCCCATGGAACCTTCTCCAAAATAGACCACATTCTGGGCCACAAAGAGAGCACTGGCAATTTCAAAAAATGTAACATAATTCCCTGCATCTTTTCAGACCACAATGGACTGAAACTAGAAATCAACTCTAAGAAAACCCAGAAGAACCATGTAAACACATGGAGACTGAACACCACATTGCTGAATGAGGAATGGGTCATAGAAGAAGTAAGGGGGAAAATTAAAAAATTCCTAGAGAAAGCCGGGCGTGGTGGCGCACGCTTGTAATCCCAGCATTCGGGAGGCTGAGACCGGAGGATCCGGGTTCGCGGCCAGCCTCAGCTACCTAGTGAGGCACTCCGCAACTTAGTGAGACCCGGTTTCAAAATAAAGAAT
>PVLC010005614.1:45398-75218 GCA_004027655.1 Graphiurus murinus
AAAAAAAAAAAAAAAAAAAAAAAAAAAAAAAAAAAAAAAAAAAAAAAAAAAAAAATTCCTAGAGAAACCAATGAAAACAGAGACAAAACATATCAAAACCTCTGGGACACCTTAAAGCTAGTACTAACAGGAAATTTATAGCACTGAGTGCCCATACCAGAAGAATGGGAACTCACCAAATAAATAACATAATGACACAGCTCAAAGCCCTTGAGAAACAAGAACAGTCAAACCCCAAAGCCAGTAGAAGGGAAATCATGAAAATCAGAGCATAAATTAATGAAATAGAGAATAAAAAACAATACAAAAAATAAACAAAACCAAAAGCTGATTTCTTGAAAAAATAAACCAGATAGATAAACCATTGGCCAACCTAACCAAAAGGAAGAGAGAATCAACCCAAATTGCCAAATTAAGAGATGAAAAAGGTGATATTGCCACCAACAGTGTGGAAATACAGAGGATCACCAGAAACTATTTTGAAAAACTATACTCCAACAAAATGGAATAACTGGAAGAAACTGACAATTTCTTAGATACACATAACCCTCCTAAATTGAGTCAAGAAGATATAGAAAACTTAAATCAACCAATAAAAATCAAAGACATAGAAACTGCAACAAAAAGTTCACCATCAAACAAAAGCTCAGGGCTAGATGGTTTTCCAAGTAAATTTTATAAAACATTTATTGAAGAATTAATCCCAATACTCCTCAAACTATTCCATGAAATAGAAAGAAACAGAACCTCCCAAACACTTTCTATGAAGCCAACATCACATTAATACCAAAGCCAAATAAAGACAGCTCAAGAAAAGACAACTATAGGTGTTTATCACTGATGAACCTAGATGCAAACTGCTAAACCAAATACTAGCAATGTGCATTCAAAACCACATCAAGAAACTTATACACCATGACCAAGTCGGGTTCGTCCCAGGGATGCAAGGCTGCTTCAAAATAAGAAAAACAATCCATGTAATTCACCACATACACAAACTCAAAGACAAAAATCATATGATCATCTCAATTGATGCTGAAAAAGCATTTGACAAGATTCAACACCCATTCATGCTACAAGCACTTCAGAGAATCGGAATACAAGGACCGTACCTTAACATCATAAAGACAATATACAATAGGCCCACAGCTAATATCATATAAAATGGAGAGAAACTGCAAGAGTTCCCACTAAAAACAGGAACAAGACAAGGATGTCCATTATCATCTCTTCTGTACAACATAGTATATACTTGAGATTCTAGCCAGAGCAGTAAGCCAAGAGAAGGAAATCAAAGGAAATAAGAACTAAAACTATCCCTCTTTGCAAATGACATGATATTATACCTAGAAGTCTCAAGAAAGTCAATTAAAAAAACTTATAGAACTGATCAACAAATTCAGCAAAGTGTCTGGATACAAAATCAATCTTAAAAAATCAGAAGCTTTCCTGTACGCCAACCATAAAACTACTGAAAAAGAAATCCAGAAAACAATCCACTCACAATAGCATCCCCCAAAATAAAATACTTAAGGATAATCCTAACCAAAGAGGTAAAAGACCTCTATAAGGAAAACTACAAAAAGTTGAAAAAAGAAATCGATGAAGACCTTAGACGATGGAAAGATCTACCACGTTCTTGGAAAGGCAGAATAAATATCACCAAAATGGCCATACTCCCAAAAGTAATCTACAAATTCAATGCAATACCCAATAAATTACCAAGGTCACTCCTCACAAACTTAGAAAAATCAGTCCTTAAATTCATTTTGAACAACAAAAAGCCCAGGATAGCCAAAGTAGTTCTTAGTAATAAGAACCATGCAGGAGGTATCACAATACCTGACTTCAAACTTTACTACAAAGCCACAGTAATAAAAACAGCATGGTATTGGCACAAAAACAGACACACAGACCAATGGAGTAGAATAGAAGATTTAGAAACAGACCAATGTGCTTACAGTTAACTGATTTTTGACAAAGGAGCCAAAAGTATACACTGGAAAAAAGATAGCCTCTTTAACAGATGGTGTTGGCAAAACTGGTTAACCATATGCAGGAAAATGGAAATAAACCCTGCTTTCTCACCCTGAACAAGAGTCAATTACAGGTGGATCAAAGACCTGGAAGTCAGGCCAGAGACCTTGCAGCTACTTGAAGAGGGCATAAGCTCAACACTTCAACACAAAGGCACAGGTAAAAACTTTCTCAACAAGACCTCAAAAGCAGAAGCAACTCAAAGGAAGATCAATACATGGGACTTCATTAAACTGAATAGCTTCTGTGCACCAAAGGAAACTATCAATAATCTCAACAGAGAGCCCACAGAGTGGGAGAAAATTTTTGCCAGCTACTCTTCTGATAGAGGTCTAATATATAGAATATACAGAAAACTCAAGAAACTCCCAGCTATGAAAAAAAATAACCCAATCAAAAAATGGGCAAAGGATCTAAATAGGAACTACATAAAAGAAGAAATACAAATGGCCAATAAATTTATGAGGAAATGTCCAACATCATTAGCAATCAGAGAGATGCAAATCAAAACTACCTTGAGATTTCACCTAACTCCAATCAGAATGGCAACCATCAAGAACACAAACAACAACAAATGCTGGCTAGGGTGTGGAGAAGTGGGAACCCTAATACATTGTTGATGGGATTGCAAATTAGTGCTACCACTTTGGGAAACAGTATGGAGGATCCTCAGACAAATAGGAATGATCCTACCATATGATCCAGCAATACCTCTTCTGGGTATCTACCCAAAAGAATGGAAACCAAACTATCAGACCAATGCTTGTGTATCTATGTTTATAGCTGCACAGTTTACAATTGCCAAACTATGGAACCAGTCAAGATGTTCATCAACAGATGAATGGATTACAAAGCTATGGGATATGTACACAGTGGAATTTTACTCAGCCATAAAGAAAACAAAATCATGTTATTTGCAAGGAAATGGATGGAACTGGAAAACATTAAGTTAAGTGAGATCAGTCAGTAACAAAAAGTTAAAAATCGGATGTTCTCCCTAATTTGTGGAAGCTAGGGAGAAAATCAGACATAAGAGGGACTCCAGATGAAGAAGGAGAATCCTTAGATGAACAAAGAATTTGACTTAATGGAAGGTGATGGGGGAGGGGGCACACCCTAATGCATATGATGTACTTTCATGAACACATCAAAGTCAATCACTAAACTGACCTTGAGAAGGAGGGAGGAGGAGGGAGTTGGGTGGGATTTGGGGAAGGGTTAAATGAGAAATGTGTGCATGGATGTCTTTACCTATAATAGCTTGTACCTAACAAAGATGTGTGATTACAATGCACCAAATAAAGAAAAAATGAAAAAAAACAGGATTTGTTAACGTTACACCAGGAGATTTTTGAACTACGTAATGTGGAGCCCATTTCTATTAATGTGGTAGAAACAGCTAAGACATTTGTAGATCCACTTCAAGCTTGCTGCCTGCCTGGCCCTCTTTTACCTCCTTGCTGGGAGGAGTTATCGTAGCAACAGCAATAGTCATTCTAGGCTTATGCATTCTACCACTCATTGTACACCTTGTGATCAATGCCTATGTTAGTATAGGAGGGGATTTACATGGAATAAAAATGCAAGCACTGCCTTACACAGGGCCTGGTAGTCAATGACGGGTTCAATTTTCTCAGGGCAATATCAAGTTAAGACAGGGCTCGTTGAATCTCTCATGGAGACCCCATGACAGGTAAGATTAAGTACCTGGTAGGAAATGACCTAAGACAGGCACAGTCCTTCATGCATTTTAAAATAAAAATGAGGGAGTTGTGGGAGGCCAGCTGGGTCCTTTCCCCCCTGGCAGTTGCTATCTGCATATATGAGTAATTATACTGACTCTTCTGCTATGTCTACATTGGCTTCTCGAAGTCTGGAGATTGCTCCTCGGATGCATAGATGAAAGTCCCTCATATTTCTTAGAAAGCAAATATATGACCCTAAAGGAGTATGGTTTTATGACTCTAGAAAGTTTGCTTTACCAGGCTATGTTACGAATGTGGGCTATACGTGCAAAATGAAGAAGTGGTGCTATTTGTGATCTGACAATGATTGATATGTCATAAATATCTATGTAACCCTGTGGTACTCAATAAATGTAAAAAAAAATCCATGCTGAAAAATAATGAAAAAAAATCTATTGAGTTGAAATACACACAATGTAAAACAAATTATAATGAACAATACATTCACATCATGCAAGAGTCATATTGTTTACTCCTAATTATTTCCTTAGTGACTATCTTCATTATATTCAAAAGAATGCAGTGTCCCTGACTCCTTGACCCTTCACTCTTTTGTTCATTTCAGTGAACACCCAATGTACTTGTCCAATATTTCTATGCATAGGTTTATGTTATATCATTGTATATAGAGCAACAGATAATATATTTCTATGGCAGAGGCAAAGTGAAGAACTTTAGGAAACATCTGTGTGAAGTAGATTTAGAAACATACCTGGTTTTATTTACAGAAGAAAAAGATAAGGGGAAAGTCACGGAATTTTATAGAAAGACTCTCTGAAATAAGGGAAGCATTAGTTTTGCCTTCTTTCTCTTGTCCAAAGGCAGGTGACCAGCTAGTGCCAGAAATCAGTTTGGAGAGTTCTTTATAGATGTTCTTGTAGGAGTCTCTGTCAATGACTTTAAATTCAACACCCCCACATTCTAAAATTTTCTTCATCATTATACTGAAAGTTTGGGAAGGAAAAAAATTCTCCCATCCACTTAATTTATGCCTCAAGAAGAGGCAGATTTTTTTTTCAGGAAAACAGCCCTGTAATAAAAAATAAAGTACCTTGTACCAAATGGGAATTAATGTTTTCTGTATTCTCCCTGGATTTCTGTTGCTTTATCTATAAAATGGGGCCCAAATGTGTGGCATGGTGGCTATGATGATTATGTGTTGATACTCATGATTGAATTAAAAAAAAACAAAATAAAACAGGATACTAGGTATAGTGTCTCACTGTTTGGGGTCCATTTCAGCACTTGTTTAGTAGCAAGTTGTGGTGGGGATGTTCATTTTCATTAGACAATATTTCATAAAGAGAATTTCTCCTTCTTGCAAAGCAGGAGCAGAGAGAAAGTTCCCTGTGGAGTCCCCAGATTTTAAAAATAGATTTCTTTTAGCAGTTTTGGGTCTATAGGAAAATTGGGCAGAACCTGCTGTAGATTCCCATACACCTCCTCATGTTTGATATTATTTCCATTAGTGTGATACATCACTAAAATCAAAGAACCAATATCGATGCTCTTTTATTAAGTAAAGTTCATAGCGTACACTAATTCTCACTCCGTATTTTAAGTTCAATGGGTTTTGGCAAGTGTATAATGACAGGTATTAATCTCTATAGTATCATATAGAATAGTCTCACTGAGCTAAAATCCCCTGCACTGTACCTGTTCATTCCCCCCTCCCTTCTCCTGAAGCACCTACAAATTACTGATGTTTTTACTGGTTTCATAGTTTTGTCTTTTTTAGAATGTCATATAGGTGTAATCATTGAGTCTGTAGCTCTTTAAGATTGGCCTATTTCAATTGGCAATATGCTCTTCAGGGTTCCCTGTGTCAGGACTGAGTAACTAATTTTTGTTGTTGTTGTTGTTGCTGAGTGATATTCCATTGCATGGAAGTAGCACCATAGATTCAAGCCTTCATCTACTGAAACACAAATTACTTGCTTCAAGTTTGGACAATTATGAATAAAGCTACTGTAAACATCTGTGTATAGGTTTTATTGTGGAAAATTGTTTCAAATAAATAATACATAAACCATACAGCATTGAAATGTATTCATTTCTAGGTTGAAAATATTTCTTCCATGTGCTTCTTCTCTCTCCTCATAAAATAATACACACTAAGGATAGCTCTATAAAATTTCAGAACATTAGGTGTAAGAAAATAGTACTCTAACCTGATATAAAAGATAAGAAAACAAAAATAGCAGAGAAGAATGACTTTCCAAATTCAGTTATAAAATTAATTTCAACTTGAACTCTACAGTAAATACAAGCATGGGATTTTTTTTGTAATACAAAACTCACAAAATTATTCTCTCTCCTGTATTTTTCAATATGCTAAAGAAATGTGTAATAAAACTGATAATTTTAAATGAAGATAACAGTGAAGGATATTCCTGGATGACAAATTAAGACCAAACCTATAGGGCAATAATATGGAAAAGAGAGAAGGACTCACATTGTTTTTGTTTTTTATTTGTTTTGGGTTATAGGGATTGAACTCAGGGGCATTCTACCTCCAAATTATATTCCCAACTCTATTTTGTGTGTGTGTGTGTGTGTGTGTGTGTGTGTGTGTGTGTGTGTGTGTGGTATTGAGGATTGAACTCAGGGGCATCCTACCTCCAAGCTATACTCCCAGCCCTATTTTTTATTCTTTATTTTGAAACAGGGTCTCACTAAGTTGCAGAGTGCTTCACTAGGTAGCTGGGGCTGGCTGCGAACCTGGATCCTCTGTTCTCAGCTTCCCAAATGCTGGGATTACGAGCATGTGCCACCATGCCTGGCTCCCCATTTCTGTTTTTATTTTGATTTTGACACAAGATCTTGCTAGGTTAATAAGAGTCTCACTAGGCCGGGCGTGGTGGCGCACGCTTGTAATCCCAGCATTCGGGAGGCTGAGACCGGAGGATCCGGGTTCATGGCCAGCCTCAGCTACCTAGTGAGGCACTCCGCAACTTAGTGAGACTCGGTTTCAAAATAAAGAATAAAAAATAGGGCTGGGGGTATAGCTCGGAGGTAGAATGCCCCTGAGTTCAATCCCTAGTACGGCAAAAAAAAAAAAAAAAAAAAGAGTCTCACTAATTGCTGAAGCTATCCTCAAACCTGTGATCCTCTTGTCTAAGCCTCCCAAGTACTGAGATTATAGGCATGCACCACCATGAAAGCTCACATAATTTAATAATGTAACAGTGAATGCTAAAATATCAAAAAGTTATAATGTAACAGTGAATCTTATTATGGCAAAAAGTTATAATCTTTTCCCATTTGGAAAATAGGAATAGGATCTGTAAAGATGCAGGACCATGGGAATATAAACCAAATTAATATAGCCATGTATAGCAGAGCAAACATTGTCCTTTGTAGTGTGAAATTCAGTAAGTAAAAGAATTGAGATAATAATTTTGGTTTGTGTTAAAAGTCATATAAATAGTATGACTTTTTAAACTATGTACTTGCATTATATGCATATAAATAAGTTTAAAACACTAGATACATTGATTATTAGAAAGTTACAATATAGCCTGAAACACTGAATCACTAGTAGTTGAGCTCATAAACACATGGCAAATGCCTAAGCCCTAATGTTCTTCTGTTGAACATAAATTATTTCACAGATAATACTAGACAAAGTTACTTTATAAACAAAGTGAATTGAAAGGAAAACAAGTTCAATGTGTAACTACATCTGAAAGCAGAAGGAAATTGAACATCCCATACAAAGGACTAAATGAATTTCTGCCTCTTCTTTAAAATTGTGGTCTTGGCCATACTCTCTCTCTCTCTCCACCCTCTGTTCAAGTGATTAAGATACTCAACCCATTGTCCTCTAGATAAATTTGCATAAGATTGCCATTTTATTTTTATTTATTTATTTTATATATTTTCTATTGGTGCATTGTAATCATACATCTTAATGAGATACAGGATGGCAGAGATATTCATGCACACATCACTCATTTAGCCCTTCCAAATTCCAACCACATTCCCTCCTTCCATGTTGGCATTACATTATGTATACATTAGCAATAGGTTGTATTGTCCAAGAAAATGAGAAAGGTTAAATACCATCAAACACTTACTAGGAGTGATAATATATTTCTGATTTACTGAATAAATCACGCTCAATTTCCCCACAACATTCAGTTTTTTACACTTCAAGAAATCTTCTCTAAGTATTTATTTATTAGTTTGTTTTTATAACATCAGTTGGTTTGGGGGATTAAAGGAAGAATATTAACAAAATCACTTGAGAACACACAAAAGGCAAGCTGAATAGGAGCATTTCAGAACTCAGATGTGGAAATAATGTTTTCTATACATAGGAATGGAAGGAGAAAGATTCATACAAATTAGAATCTTTTTCTTAATGAGTGTATTAATGAGGTACAAGCTGGTAGAGGCATACATCCACACAGCACTCATTTAACCCTTCCCCAATTTCCACCCCATTTTCTCCTTCCTCCATTCTCATGTTTGGCTTAGTGATTGACTTTGATGTGTTTGTGAATGTAGTCCTCTAGCACAGTAATTGGCAAAACATTTCTCCCATTCTGTCAACTGTTGAGGTTCTTGATAGTTTCCTTTGCTGCACAAAAGCTCTTCAGTTTAACACACTCTCATGTATTCATCTTCATTTTAATTTCTTGTGCCTTTAGAGTCTTGTTGAGAAAAGTTTTTCCTGTGCCTATGTGTTAGTGTGCTCTCTTCAAGTAGCTGCAAGGTCTCTGGTCTGATTTCCAGGTCTGTGATCCATCTTGAATCCACGCCTGGCTGCAGTATGTTTTTTTTAAAGTAGTTTCTGATGATCCTCTGGATTTCTACACTGTCATTGGTAATATCACCTCTTTCGTCTCTTATTTTGGTAATTCATGTTGATTCTCTTTCCTTTGGTTAGACTGACTATCTTGTTTATTATTTTGAGAAACTAGCTTTTGGTTTTGTTGATTTTCTGTATTGTTTTTTTATTCTCCAATTCATTAATTTCTGCTCTGATTTTAATAATTTTGTATATCCATAAGCTTTGGGGTTAGACTGTTCTTATTTTTCAAAGGATTTAAGGTGTGTCATTATGGTATTTATTTGGTGATTTTCTGTTCTTATGTGAGCACTCAGTGCTATAAATTTTTCTCTTAGTGCTCTCTTTAAGGTGTCCCACTTATTTTGATGTGTTGTGTCTATTTTGTTGCTGTTGTTTCTGAATCTTACAATTTCTTCCCCTACTTCTTCCTTATTCAGCAGTGCAGTGTTTGGTCTCCATATGTTTGTGTGGTCACTCTGGGTTTTCTTATAGTTGACTTCTAGTTTTATTTCATTGTGGACTGAAAAGACTCAGGGAATTATGTCAATTTTTTTAATTTGCTAGTGCTCACTTTGTTGCCCAGAATGTAGTCTACTTTGGAGAAGGTTCTGTGATCAGCTGAGGAAAATATGAATTCAGCTGAGTTGTGTGAAATCTTTTGTATGTGTCTAATAGGCCCCTTTACATTATGGTGTTCTTTAGATATGAGGCATCTTTTCTGACCTTTTGTCTAGAAGATCAGTCTAGTGGTATGAGAGGAGTATTGAAGTTCCCCAATATTACTGTATTGGAATCTATGTGTGACTTAATATCATGAGGAGTTTGTTTTATGAAAGTGGCTGTACCTATGCTTGGGGAATTATGTTGATTATAATTATTTCCTGTATTTGAATAATTCCTTTTACCAGTCAAAAATGTCCTGCCTTGTCTCTTCTTATAAGCTTAGGCTTGAAGTCTAATCTTTACTTATAAGGTGTGTTTCTAGTAGACACCATATGGATAGATTCTGGTTTTTAATCTAGTTTGCCACCTGATGTCTTTTTATTCGGGAGAAGATGTCATTTGTATTCAGTGTGATTATTAAGATAATTTTTAATTCCTAACATTTTTAGTTGTAAGTTCTGTTTGAGGTAGTGTTTGTTCTTTTTTGCTTAGTTGTTTGCTTGCTAGAAATTATTGTTTCTCTGGTTCTGATATTTATTTGTTAGTTTTTCTTTGTAATTAGTCTCTTTGAGTATTTTCTCTAGTGCTGGTTTGGAAGACATAAATTATTTCAGCTTCTGTTTGTCATGGAAGGTTTTTATTTCCCCATCAAATTTGATAGGTATTTTTACTGAGTAGGAAAATATTGGCTGCAAGTTTCTTTAAGAGTTTGGAATATGATGCTTCAAGTAATCCTGGCTTACATGATTTGGTTTTAAAAGTTTGGAGTGATTCTAATTGGTTTACCTCTGAATTTCACTTGGTTTTTTACTTATGTCACCTTTAAGATTCTCTCCTTGGCCTCTAAATTAGTCAGTTTGATTATTATGTGGCGAGGTGTACCTTTTTTCTCATCTTGTCTAAAGGGGATTATATATTTTTCCTGTACCTGTGTATCAACCTCTTTTTCTATGTTTGTATAATTTTCTGAAGTTACTTCTTTGAAAAGATTGTTGATCCCTTTGGTTTCAGCTGTGATTCTCTCTTCTATGCCTATTATTCTTAGATTAGCTTTTCAAAGGTGGCCCAGATTTCTTCAATGTTGAATTCATGCTGCCAAATTGTTTTTTTCTACATTATATACTATGCATTCACTTTTGGAGTGGTTATCTTCTAAGAATGAGATTCTATTTTCCATGTGGTATAGTCTACTGTTTATACTTTGCAATGATGACTTCACTTCAATCATTGCATATTTCACTTCCTTCAAGGCCTCTTTTTGATTCCCATTCAGGTCGTTTTATTCTTTATTTGTTTTTTCATTTCTTTCACACTCTCTTTGAATTCTTTTTGGAAGTCCTGTATCATATCTACTACTAAAGATATAAATTGGCTTCCCAATCTCTGCAATTCTGTGTTGGAAGGTTCTGTTATTGTGGGGGTGTGGGAGCTCATTGTTTCCTTGCCATTCTTCCTTCTCAGGGCTTATGGTTTTTAAGTTTATATCTTTGTTGCTTTTTCTAGCTTTCTCTCAGTTTGTAGGTTTCTTATTTCTATTTTCTCTCTGAATATTATCTTATTTTGGAGGTAGATTTTTAACACTAGGCATGCCTTATATTTGAATAGCCTCTACTATATGATTATTCTCTGTTCTCCATTGTGTATTTATCACCTTTGATACCAACCTTAAAAATTGTTCTACACTCACCCCCACTGTTGTTCTAACTGTAGACTGTCAGTTATGGGTTGCAATTATTCTGGGGCTCCTTCTATCTGCTGTAATGGTGATGCTGATAGGTTTCAGGTGTTAAGGTCTGGGTTCCTGTTTGTCACTTCCATTATAGGGAGTGGTTTCAAAGGTATGGGCAGAACAGTTTTTGCCCTATGCGATTTTAAACCTTGATGTGCAGGCTGTTGGGCAATTCCTTGTGTTAGCTGTGGTTTATTTATCCATTGTGTCTGGCAGTCCTTTCTGGTGATTCATTCCCCTGGTCAAATCTCAGCAGTAGGGATTTAAAGGTGTCAGCTGGTGTATACAAGGGCAAGTTTTGTTGTATTCTATGGTGAAATTTGGGTGAGAGAGGAGGACCTGGAGTGATGGATGCAGTAATAGGTTAAAGTAGAGGATATGGTCAAGTAGAATGAGAGTTTGAAGGTAGTAAGGTAATATATAGCAGAGATTAGAGATAGTGAATATACAGGAGGATTCTAGTAGTCAATGTGGAATGGATTTAATGTATGATAAAGAAAAAATTATTGGAGGGAAAAGAGTAGATAGGCAAGAGGGAGGGAGCTTGTAAAAGGAACAGGGGAAGAGAGCAAACATGCAAACACAAAAAAATTACAAAACAACAAAACAACCAAACCCCCCTGCAAAATACAAGTACAGAGCAGATTTTACCCTGTAGTTCTTCTGGGTCCCATGTGGATTATTTTAGCCATTTAATATCTACTCACTATATTAGGTTCTTGAGCATATTCCAAGTGTTCTCATTTGCTGAGTAACTATAGTAAGGATGTCAGTTTGAAGACCCATTTTGGGGTCTCCTGGAATGATTAGGACCCTGGCTTGGTGTCTTTCTCTGTCAGTGTAGGTGTCTAGTGCTGCTGGTGTCTTTCTCATTGCACATCTGGGTCTCTGAGCACTTCACAGGGCCTATCCCTTTCTCTCTATGCAGGTGGTAGGTGTCATGGGCGGTGAACTAAGTGTAAGCTTGAGCTTCCATGGTTTCCATAGGCTCTGAACCTGTGTGTCTCTCTGCATACACAGGTGGCAGGTGTCCAGTGCAATCATGGGACAATCTCCAAAGGCCCTGTAAGGGTGCTGTGCCCTGCATGCTATGGATCCCTCCTGCACCTCTGCTATGTCCAGTAGCAGTCTCCAACCCAACCTCCACAGGGATGAATGCTAAGTTTCAGACCCCAGGAGACTATACCTTGCCATGCAAGTCCCTTTGGCTGCACTGAGCATTCTCCCACTGGGGCTGGCAGTTAACTTACAGTCTAGTGCTGTTCTGAAACTCTGGAGGGAGAGGTGGACTGAGCCACTGCTGCTACAGATTCTGGGGTGCCTATTACTTACAATGCTAAATATCTACAGCAACTTACTTTATAAAGTCTTTGGCTTCTTTGCTGGGGGTCTCTAGAAGCTCCAGTGCTAGCAGCCACAGCACAGCATGAACAGGCCAAGATGGTGTGGTACCATTTCCTAGGTGAGGTGTGTGCAGGGAACTTTGCTATCTCCTGTTATGTCTTCTGGCTTTTGTTCCACTGAGGTTCAGTTTTTTGTTGTTTTGTTCAATTTTTCATGCTTTTTTTTTTCTCCTGTTAAGAAGCTGCCTTCAGGAAGTGGCAAGATGATGACTGAAAGAAACACCTCATCTCAGGCACTTTAAAATTTGAATCAAAACTGCCATAAAAGAAGCTTCTTGACAGAAGAAAAAGCAGCAAAAAAAAATGAACAAAGTAATGAAAATAGAAACACAGCTGAACAAAACCCAGAAATAGACCAAGGAGAGAAAAGGAGCCTGCACTTTCCATGGTGTCACTGATGCCATTAACCTAACAGTGTGTTGTGGTGTCTACTAACACAAAGCCATCTAGACCTCCTGCAAATCCAGTGACCATATGTGGAGTAAGGAACCACAGAACTCCACACCCTAATCAAGTGGCATATCCCCACAACATCACAGAGACTGGAACACCTAGGATGTCCAGCTTGACCCCTGCAGCAGGGACACCTCTGTAGGGGCACCCCATGTCATGTGGCATTTGGCACTCACAGGTTCTGACCTTTTTTGGTCAAATATGACCCTTCCACCCTAGGAAAACTGGTGGGTCAAGAAATAGCCTACCTCCCTCCCCCCCAGCACCCGGTGATGAGATCTGCTTCCATTGGCTCCTGCCCTAGCTTCACATCCTTATCTGACATTCCCATATACACTACTGCTTACTTGAATAAAGCTGAAATCCTGTAGTGCCTAGTAGCTGACTAGACTCCTGGCTTAGTGTGTTTTTTTAGGGGGTTATCTTGACTCCCCAAGGTGGTAGGCCTGGCTGCTGACACACTCCTTCTTGCTCTGGCCTGGCAGGCAAAGGTGGCTGGTCCGCTTGGTCTACCCCATGTTGCATAGGATGCAACACACCTCGACTTCCCTTTACCTCCAGAGACAGAGCAGCACTCAATTGTAAGTTAACTCTGTGGCTTCAGGGGCTCCTGTGGCAAATGACAGACTTGGTGACTCACCCTTGTAGTGGTTGGATAGAAGCAGAAGTGTGGGAGGGATGCAGAGCACATAGGGTGTAAAGACTTACAGGGCCCTCTGGAAAATGTCCTACACTTAGACCACATGCCTGCCACTTGCAAAGACAGAAAGAGAGATGCAGACGCAGGGCCTGTGGAAAGTGTGGAGCCTTTGGCTTAAACTGGGTCCAGCTTGAATGATGCCTGCTGCCTACAAAGAGAGTGGCACAGGGACAGGCCCTGTGGAGAGCTTAGAGACACAATCTTGCAGTGGGAGAGGCACAAGCAGAACTTGGTGTCTGCACTGACAGAGAGAGACATCAGGTCAGGAACCTAACCACTGCAGGTGACATACAAGGGTATCCACAAAAGGACATCACCAATATAGAGCATTGAAGAATAAGAATTCCTGAAACATGCTGGAAAGTCTACTATAGTGAGTAGACATTTAAAATCTGAATATATCCATGGAGATCCAAGAGGACTGCAGAGGCCAAGTCTGTTCTGTACTTATATAATTGCAGGATTTTTCATTTTTTTTCTTATTCTGTTTTTGATTTGTGTTGCTTTGTTTTGTTGTTTTGTTTTTTGGATGATTGGTTGTTTTATTACTTTTTGCTCATTTGTCTGCTCTCTTCCTCATCCCTTTAATAAGCTTCCCCCTTCTCCTATCTATATTCTTCTCTTCAACACTTCTAGACAAAAGGTCAGTAAAGATGCCTCAGACAAAAGAATACCATAAACCAAGTGGACCTATTAGAAACATACAGAATATTTCACCCAACTACAGCTGAATTCACATTTTTCTCAGTTGTTCATGGAACCTTCTCCAAAATAGACCACATTCTGAGCTACAAAGCAAGCACTAACAAATTCAAAAAAATGTAACATAATTCCCTTCATCTTTTCAGACCACAGTGGAATAAAACTAGAAATTGACTATAAGAAGACCCAGAGTAATCATGTAAACTCATGGAGAATGAACATCACACTGCTGAACAAGGAATGGGTCATAGAAGAAGTAAGGAGAGACATTAAAAAGTTCCTAGAAACAGATGAAAAAAGAGACACAATGTATCAAAATTTCTGGGACACCTTGGAGAGCGTAATAAGAGGAGAATTCAGAGCACTGAGTGCTCACATAAGAATAGGAAATCACCAAAAAAAAACCTTAATGACACAGCTCAAAGCCCTTGAAAAACAGGAACAGTCTAATCTGAAAGCCAGTAGAAGATGGGAAATTATTAAAATTATAGCAGCAATTAAGGAAGTAGAGAATTAAAAATAATACAGAAAATCAACAAAAACAAAAGTTGATTTCTTAAAAAATTAATCAAGATAGCCACTAGTCAACCCAACCAAAAAAAAGAATCAACCTAATCAAATTACCAAAATAAGAGATGAAAAAGGTGATATTACCACCAACAGTGTGGAAATCCAGAGGATCATCAGAAACTACTTTGAAAAAACTATACTCCAACAAAATGGAATATCTAGAAGAAATTGACAAATTTCTAGACACATACAACCTTCCTAAATTGAGTCAATAAGATATAGAAAACTTAAACCAAGCAATAGCAATCAAAGAGATAGAAGCAACAATAAAGACTTTACTGTCAAACTAAAACACAAGGCCAGATGATTTTTCAAGTGAATTTTATAATAACCTTTATAGAAGTGCTAATCCCAATACTACTCAATATATCCCACAAAACAGAAAGAAACAAGACTCTCCTAAATACATTCTATGAAGCCAACATCACAAATAAAGACAACTCAAGTAAAGTATAAGCCTATATTGCTGAGGAACTTACACAAAACTGCTAAACAAAATAGTAGCAATGAGTATTCCAAACCATATCAAGAAAATTATACACCATGACTAAGGTGGATTCATCTTAGTGATGAAAAGCTGGTTCAACATACAGAAAATAATCCAGGCATTTCACCACTTAAATAGAACCAAAGGCAAAAATCACATGTTCATTTCAATAGATGCTGAAAAAACATTTGATAAAATCCAACACTCATTCATGCTAAAAGCACTGCAAAGCGAGCAGCTGTGTGACATTCTGGACAGGGATGGTGGCACTAGGTGAAGCAGGATCATGCAGCTGGGCATGAGGTGAGAAGGAAAGGGCCCTCCATGTAAGAGACTCCATACTATTGCCAGTTATTGAAGGATGAGGCATCTGGACACCAGAGGTTAAGGCTACCTTTCCAGATGGTCCACCACTAAGTCACCAATTTCTGAGGACATTTGCATCACCTATGGAAAACAGTGGATCCTTGCATACCAGATGTCCTTGACAACTCATCCTAGCATCCCCACTGAACAAAAATTAATACACCAGCAGACCACCAAGACAACTACTAAGCTTCTTATTACCAAATAGATGTAATATCATTGCCAAAAAACCAGAGTGCACAAAGTTTCTCTTCACAGTAGCAATTGAGACTGCACTAAGAAAATCAGTTTGCCTAAAAGAGGTCTCTTCTTGTGCAGCCAGGATTTGAAGGAGACATTCTGTGACCTGTGCCACTTGTAAGTGACTAACACTTTTACACACTGAACTGATCCTGAGGACTAAGGTGTCTTCTTTCTAAGCAAAGATTATACTACATAATTTTGAAGAACTGAACTGGTGTGGGCTAGAGGCATACTTTGTATGTGTAAAGGACTGACAGACAGATTGGTAAAAAGATTCTTCATGTCTTGTTTCTATTTGCCAATGTTAGTCAGTGTTCCACTGACTTAGATTGTTAACTTTTTTCTGATTCTTTGTTTTTTCTAATGGGTTCCAGAAATCCTTCTCCTGACCCCTTATCAGAATCATAAAGCAAAGAAGAAGAAAACATTAGTTACCTAAATGAGAGTTCTGGAGAAGAGTGGGATTCCTCTGAGGAAGAGGATCCCATAGTGCTCAACCTAACACCTCTCAAGAGCCTTGCCTGGCAAGTTAAGTGCCTTTTAAAATACTCTACAACTTGGAAACCTTTAAATCCTAACTCCTGATTATATCATGCTAAACTCTTGGATCCAAGCACACCAGTCCACATACTTCGAGAGATAGGTCTAAGACTCGCCCATTGTTCCCATTGCATTCCCAAACTGGAGCCAATTCCTGAATGGCCCCCTCTGGCCTCTTGTGGAGTCCCACCTTTTCAAAAGCCCCTTGTAAGTCCCAGCCAGCTTTCAAGAGATCATGCCACTCTAAATGGAGCACTGCAGTTTGCTACCAAACAGCTAACCCGAACATTGAGTAGAGCCACTCCCATACCTGGATACTTAAAACAGATTCCTAATTCATGTGTTTCTGGTTGTTGCTGTGGCTGGTTAACTAAAACAGTTAAAGAAACAACTCACACTGAACCCATCAATACTACTTACTCCTACACTGACTTCCAAAAGGCAGTCAACAAACTCCTAACTGCATCATTATAAAGATCACCATTTAGCCGGGTGTGGTGGTTCAAGCCCATAATCCTAATATTTGGAAGACTGAGACAAAAGGATCACAGGTTCCAAGCTAGCTTGCTGTAACTTATAAGATCCTGTTTCAAAACAATAAAATATGGATTGGGGTGTGGGTCAGAGGCAGACCACCCCTCCATTCAATCCCCAGTGCAACAACAACAAAAAAATCCTTTGCTCTCATATCTGATGTTGCCAATTAAGAACAGGGGTATAAATTCATCAGTATACAACCTACAGTTGAGAAACTAAAGCCTTTTCAACCAAACTGTCATACCTTGACTAGCTAAAGTACTAAAAGTATACCTAAGTGTCCTGTAATTCAACTATCAAAAATGTGCATTGTGAACATTCCCTCTGACAAATTCTGGAGATAAAATGATAACTTCAGTGAAGAATTAGACAAAAGAGGTCATATTTTAAAAGATGAGTTGACTATTCTCCACATTCCCTACTCACCCTGCTCCAACTTACTTTGCCTATCTGACTGTACCTTAGCTAGATATCTGATTATGAATGCGAGGAGAAAAATTGACTGTCACACTTTTGTTGCTCAAAAGGTAGAATTCAATTATCAGGAAGCAAGAAGTTGACTACCTCCAACAAAACCTTTCTGAATGTGGTCTTCTTTGACATTGATTTCTATGGAAGTTGTAAATTAAATTGGATAATTATACAAAGGAAAAAATTGTAAATATGGATTCTCTCCAGCTTTTGTACAGATATACCTACATATGACACCATTTGGGAGTTCCTCTATTTTGTGGATAGTGCAGTTTCAAACCTAACCTTCAACACTCCAAACCTATTAAGTGACCTGCAATTACAGCATAAACATTCTATATCATAGGCTCCCTTAAGGCCTTCTCTGGTTAAATTGCCTATAAGATTATCTGTTGGGATTAAACAGATTCCTATTCTAAGGCTTTTGTCTCCTGAATCTTGGCACCCAGACTTCGATCACAGCAAATAAAATACATTCCAAAAATGAATGAAAGAGGATTAAAAGAGAACTTGTGCTTTCAGTGTTAACTAGTAAAGAATTAAAATATTTCATCTGTATAATATTTTATGAGACAGAAATTTATGCACTTTCCACACCCATTACAAACATTTTAGGAACCCTTCTAATTTTAAAGAAACTTATAGAAAATCTCAGCCTAACAACCTGAAACTAAGAGTTTTAGCAGCACTGTTTTTCTAAGTATATTGGATTTAGATTTTCTTCTGGAATATAGAAGAGTATGTGCCCTTTTAAATGAGTCTTGCTGTGTTTATCTAAATGAATCAAAACAGAAATCATTCATAAAAAGCATGAGATCATTAAATTTTTCACATACTCTATAATGAAGAGTGAAATATGTGTGCATAACTGGACATGAAAAGGGAATCAGAAAACAAATTATTAAAAGTGTACCATATACCCTCTATTTTCATTTTGCTTTTTTTTCCTGTTCTCATAATTAAGTGCCACGTACAAGGTGGAATTAAAAACTTGAAGAAATGATGGAATCGCAAAGTCTGTAAATGTACAGCAAGTTTAAGGAGAGCAAAGAATGTTTATAACCTAGTGAGTATTTATGCTGAGCTTTAAATGTTCTGTCTCAAGGCAAAAAGGAGGGAACTATAGTAGGTAGAAAAAATGTTTGTTAGTGGAAATTATTGACTTGAAACTGTTGGTGTAACCAAATATATCAGAAACTGTCCATATGTAGATGTTCTGTGAAACTGGTTTTTAAAATGTTATAAAAACTTTTGTTTTTTAGGGGAAGGGGAGGGAAGAAGTAAGGAAGAGGTCTGAAAATTAAAATATATTGATATTTACATATCAAAAAATAAACAAATAAAACCACTGCAAAGAACCCGAATAGAAGGAACATACCTCAACATCATAAAAGTAAAATAAAATAGGCCCACAGCCAATATCATATTAAATGGGGGTAAAACTGTGGGAGTTCCCACTAAAATCAGGAACCAGACAAGAATGTCCATTATCATCACTTCTTTTTTTTTCCATGTCCATTCATCTTTGTTTATTTTATTTTATTTTTTTAAAATTTTTTATTGTAGTAATTCGTGCAATATAGCTTCTGTTAAATATAGTACTTGAGATTCTAGCCATAGCAATAAGGAAAGAGAAGAAAATCAAAGGAATACAAATAAGAAGGGAAGAACTAAAACTGTCCCTTTTTGCAGATGACATGATATTATACTTAGAAGACCCAAATAACTCAACCAAAAGGCTTATAGAACTGATCAACAAATTCAGCAAAGTGTGTGGATATAAAATCAATCTTAAAAAATCAGAAGCTCTAAATCCCCATTGCAGGGATTGGACCAGAACGCTTTCAAGAGCAGCAAAGATATAAGTTTAAGAAAGGGGAACCATGGGAAGGAAAAATAGCAAAGAAACAATGAGTCACCACAACCCCTCAATAACAGATCTCACCAACCCAGAATGGCAGAGATTATGAGAAGAACAATTCAGATCTTTAATATTAGAATCAACACAAGATTTATGGAAGGAATGCAGAGAGAGTTGGAAAGATATAAAGGAACAAATAAACAAAGAATCTGACACCCTGAACAGGAACCAGAGAGAAGCATTGAGGGAAGTGGAAGATGCAATAACTGAAGTGAAGGCATCAATATAAACTACAAACAGTAGATTAGACCACATGGAAAATAGAGTATCACTCTTAGAAGATGACCATTCCAAAAATGAATCCATAGTAAATAATTTAGAAAAAATATTCAACAGTATGAATTGGACATTGATGAGATCTGGGCCAATTTTAAAAGAGCTAACCTAAGAATAATAGGCATAGAAGAGGGATTAGAAGTTGAAACTAATGGAATAAACAACCTTTTCAAAGAAGTAATATCAAAAAATTTTCCAAACATAGAGAAGTTGACACACAGGTATGGGAAATATATAGAACTCCCTCTAGACAAGAACAAAGAAGAGGTTCACCACACCACATAATAATCAAGCTGACTAATGTAAAGGCTAAGGAGAGAATTCTAAAGGCAACAAAAGTAAAAGGCCAAGTTACATTTAGAGGCAAACCAATCACAATCACTCCAGACCTCCCAAATCAAGTCATGAAAGCCAGGAGGGGCTGGAGTAACATATTCCAAACTTTGAAAGAATTTAACTTGCAGCCAAGATTCTCCTACCCAGCAGAACTCTCTCTCTCAAAATTGACGGGGATATAAAAATCTTCCATGACAAACAGAAATTGAAAGAATTTATGTCTTCCAAACCAGCACTATAGAAAATACTCGAAGAGATTAACTACAAAGAAGAACTAACAAGTAAACATCAGAACTGGAGAAACAATAATCTCCAGGAAGCAAACAACTAAGCAAAGAAGAATAAATATCATCGAAAAGAGAAGTCAAGCCGGGCATGGTGGCACATGCTTGTAATCCCAGCAAACGGGAGGCTGAGACTGGAGGAGCCAGGTTGGCGGTCAGCCTCAGCTACCTAGTGAGGAACTCCGCAACTTAGTGAGACTCAGATTCAAAATGAAGAATAAAAAATAGGGCTGGGGGTGTAGCTCGGAGGTAGAATGCCCCTGGGTTCAATCCCCAGTACCGAAAAAAAAACAAAACAAAACAAAAAACAGAAGTCAAAACTCAAAATGTTAGTAATTAAAAATAATCTCTCAATAATCACACTGAATATAAGTGGCCTCAACTCCCCCCAAAAAAGGCACAAGGTGGCAAAATGGATTAAAAACCAGAACCCATCTATATGCTGCCTGCAAAAAAAGAAACAAGCAGAGATTCCCACAAACTAAAGGAAAGGGGCTGGAGAAAGGTAATCCAAGCCAATGGAACTTGAGGACAAGCAGGAGCAGCAACCATGATATCAGATAAATTAGACTTCAAACATAAGCTTATCAGAAGAGACAAAGAAGGTCATTTTTTACTAGTAAAAGGAACAACCCAGCGAGAGGAAATAACAATTATCAACATCTATCTCCCAAATATAGGTGCAGCCACTTTCATAAAACAAACTCTGCATGATATAAAGACACACATAGATCCCAATACACTAATATTGGGAGACTTCAATACTCCTCTCACATCACTAGACCGATCTTCTAAACAAAAGGTCAGTAAAGACGCCTCAGACTGAAAGAATACCATAAACCAAATGGACCTATTAGGCACATATAGACTTTTTCACCCAACTACAGCTGAATTCACATTTTTCTCAGCTGCCCATGGAACCTTCTCCAAAATAGACCACATTCTGGGCCACAAAACAAGCACTGGAAAATTCAAAAAATGTAACATAATTCCCTGCATCTTTTCAGACCACAATGGAGTGAAACTAGATCAACTCTAAGAAGCACCAGAGTAGCCATGTAAACATATGGAGACTGAACACCACACTGCTGAAAGAGGATTGGGTCATAGAAGAAGTAAGGGGTGAAATTAAAAAAAAAATCCTAGAAACCAGTGAAAATAGAGACACAACATATCAAAACCTCTGGGACACTTTGAAGGCAGTACTAAGAGGAAAATTTATAGCACTGAGTGCCCACATAAGAAGAACAGAAAATCACCAAATAAATAACCTAATGGCAAAGCTCAAAGCACTCAAAAAACAAGAACAGTCTAACCCCAAAGGTAGTAGAAGATAAAAACAGGAAATTATGAAAATCAGAGAGAAAATAATGAAGTAGAGAATAAAAAAAAATACAGATTATCAACAAAACCAAAAGCTGGTTTCTTGAAAAAGTAAACAAGATAGACAAACCATTGGCCAACCTAACAAAAGAGAGAGAGAGAGAGAGAGAGAGAGAGAGAGAGAGAGAGAGAGAGAGAATATCTACCCAAATTACCAAAATAAGAGAAGAAAAAGGGGATATTACCGCTGACAGTATGGAAATACAGAGGATCATCAGAAAATATGTTGAAAAACTATACTCCAAGAAAATGGAAAATCTAGAAGAAATTGACAAATTTCTAGACACATAAAACCTTCCTAAATTGAGGAAAGAAGATACAGAAAACTTAAACCAACCAATAACAAAGAGAAGGAAACAGCAATGAAGAGTTTACCATTAAACAAAAGCCCAGGGCCAGATGGTTTTCCAACTGAATTTTATAAAACATTTATAGAAGAGATAATCCCAATACTCCTCAAATTATTCCATGAAATAGAAAGAAATGGGGCCGTCCAAAACATATTCTATGAAGCCAACATCACAATAATATCAAAGCCAAATAAAGATAGTGCAAGAAAAGAAAACTATAGGCCTATATCACTGGTGAACTTAGACGCAAAACCGCTAAACAAAATACTAGCAATGCACATTTAAAACCACATCAAGAATATTATACACAATGACCAAGTCGAGTTCATCCCAGGGATCCAAGGCTGGTTCAAAATAAGAAAAACAATCCATGTAATTCACCACATAAATAGAATCAAAGACAAAAATTACATGATCATCTTAATTGATGCTGAAAAAGCATTTGACAAGATCCAACAGCAATTCATGCTAAAAGCACTGAAGAGAATCAGAATAGAAGGAACATACCTCAACATCACATAGGCAATACATAATAGGCCCACAGCCAACATCACATTAAATGGAGAAAAAACTGCAAGAGTTCCCACTGAAAATAGGAACAAGACAAGGATGTCCATTATCACCTCTTCTGTTCAATATAGTACTTGAGACTTTAGCCAGAGCAATAAGGCAAGAGAAGGAAATCAAAGGGGTAAAAATAGGGAAAGAAGAACTAAAACTATCTCTTTTTGCAGATGACATGATACTATACTTAGAAGACCCAACAAACTCAACCAAAAAACTTATAGAACTGATCAACAAATTCAGCAAAGTGTCTGGATACAAAATCAATTTGAAAAAATCAGAAGATTTCCTCTACACCAACCATAAAACCACTGAAAAATAAATCCAGAAAACAATTACACTCACAGTAGCATCCCCCAAAATAAAATACTTAGGGATAAACCTAACCAAAGATGTAAAAGACCTCTATAAGGAAAACTATAAAAAGTTGAAAAAAGAAATTGATGAAGACCTTAGAAGATGGAAAGTTATTCCATGCTCTTGGATAGGCAGAATAAATATCATCAAAATGAACATCCTTCCAAAACTGATCTACAGATTCAATGCAATACCCATGAAATTGCCAAGGACGCTCCTCACAGACATAGAAAAATCAGTCCTTAAATTCATTTGGAACAACAAAAAGCCCAGGATAGCCAAAGTAGTTCTTAGCAACAAGAACCATGCAGGAGGCATCACAATACCTGACTTCAAACTCTACTACAAAGCCACAGTAATAAAAACATCATGGTATTGGCACAAAAACAGACACATAGACCAATGGAGCAGAATAGAAGACTCAGAAACAGACCCACAGACTTACAGTCAACTGATTTTTGACAAAGGAGCCAAAAATATACACTGGAAAAAAAGATAGCCTCTTTAACAAATGGTGTTGACAAAACTGGTTAACCATATGCAGGAAAATGGAAATAAACCCCACTTTCTCACTCTGAACAAGAGTCAACTCAAGGTGGATCAAAGACCTGGAAGTCAGGCCAGAGACCTTTCAGCTACTTGAAGAGGGCATAGCACCAACACTTCAACACATAGGCTCAGATAAAAACTTTCTCAACAAGACCCCAAAGCACAAGCAACTCACAGGAAGTTCAATACATGGGATTGCATTAAACTGAAGAGCTTCTGTGCAGCAAAGGAAACTATCAAGAACCTCAACAGAGAAACCACAGAGTGGGAGAAAATTTTTGCCAGCTACTCTTCTGATAGAGGTCTAATATCTAGGATATACAGAGAGCTCAAGAAAATAACAACTAAGAAAACAACTCAATCAAAAAATGGGCAAAGGATCTAAATAGACACCTCACAAAAGAAGAAATACAAAAATATGAGGGAATGTTTTACATCATTAGCAATCAGAGAGCTGCATGTCAAAGCTACCTTGAGATTTCACCTAACTCCAATCAGAATGGCAATCATGAAAAACACAAACAACAACACCTGCTCGTGAGGGTGTGGAGAAGTGGGAACCCTACTACATTGCTGGTGGGATTGCAAATTAGTGAGACCACTTTGGAAAAGAGTATGAAGGATCACAAGACAAATGCGAATGATCCTACCATATGATCCAGCAATACCACTTCTAGCTATCTACCCAAAAGAGTGTAAACCAAACTATCAGGCTGACACATGTGTATCTATATTTATACCTGCACAATTCACAATAGCCAAACTATGGAAGCAGCCAAGGTGTCCATCGACAGATGAATGGATTGTAAAACTATGGGATAGGTGCACAATGGAATTTTACTCAGTCATAAAGAAGAATAAAATCATGTTATTTGCAGGGAAACGGATGCAACTGGAAAGCATTATGTTAAGTGAGATTAGTCAGTCACAAAGAGTAAAAAAGAGTCGGGCGTAGTGGCACACGCTTGTAATCCCAGCATTTGGAAGGCTGAGACTGGAGGATCTGGGTTCGCAGCCAGCCTCAGATACCTAGTGAGACCCTGTGCAACTTAGTGAGACCCTGTTTCAAAATAAAGAATAAAAAATAGTGCTGGGGTTATAGCTCAGAGATAGAACGCCCCTGAGTTCAATTCCCGTACCACAAAAAAAAAAACAAAAAAACCTCAAAGAGTAAAAAAGCATATGTTCTCCCTAATATGTGGATGCTAGGGAGAAGATGGAGCATAAGATAGACTCCAGATGAAAAAAAAGAAACCCTAGATAAGTAAAGAAGTTGACTGAACTGAGGTTGATGGATGGGGGATTGGGGGGGGGACACCCTAATGCACATGATGTACTTTCGCAAATATATCAAAGTCAATCACTAAATTGAACTTGAGAAGGAAAAAGGGTGAGGGAGTGGGGTGACAATTGGGAAAGGGGTTAAGTGACAAATGTGTGCATATATGCCTTTATCAGATTGTACCTAACAAAGATATATGATTACAATGCACCAATTAATAAAAAAAAGAAAGAAGGATAAGAATTGATGGCCTTTTGTTGTCAGTAGTTAATCAGGTGTTGTAATGTGATACTGAAAAAGGAAACAGGTTATTTCATAAAAATGATATATGTGCTTCAATAAATCACATTTGAAAAATTATTCTCATATATGTTCATTTTATGCTGGAAAATTCAGTATGCCAGTTTATAATGCTAAAGGTATTTTCTTGTTAATGAATGTTACTTGGACAAAAGAACTAAGTATGATAGATGCAACTACTTACAATGTAAACAGAATATAAGCGGAAAAAATTTTATAAGGAAATTATGCAAAAATAAACACAGAGAGCAAAATCTGTAGAGAAATCAAATTAAGGAGAGAAGTTTGTAACTGAGACAATTATAATTTGTTTCATATAAACAAGGAGTAATTTTTAGAATCAGCATGATTTTATTGTTTTACCTCAGTGAGTGTATGCATAATTGGAAATAATTCAAATTTAACTGGGTGCCCTCTGTTTTTATTTGCTAATTATGCAGCCCTATTTGTACACAGATGATTAGAATAGCTTTGTTTTAAGGAGCAAAGCCTCTGAATAACTCAAATGCCCATTACGTTAGTCCATTTGGGTTACCATAATGAAATACTACAGACTGGGTGCTTAAATAGCAGAAATTTATTTCTCATATCTCTGAAGCCTGAGAAGTCTAGGATCAAGATATTGGCCTGTTGTTACTGCTAAGGGCTACCTTTCTAGAACACAGATGGTCATATGTATATCCACCTGCTCTTTCCTTTGTGCTCTTGAGGAGAGGGAATTCTCTTATATCACTTCTTAGAAGGGCACTGATCCTGTTAAATGAGAGCCTCACCCTTATAATCTAATTTAATCTTAATTACTATTCCCTTAGACTCCCCATCTCCAAATACAGCCACAAGGGTTTTCAGACTTTAACATATGAATTTGTGGAGGGATATAATTATTCAATCTTTAACATTCATTAACAAATAAGTGCATACAGATATGGTGTCCATTGTAACACAATGAATTCAGAAATAAAATGGAACTGTTGATACATTCTATAAGTCTTAAATAGTTATGCTAATAAAAATCAGACAAAATACAAATTATTATATTTATATAGAAATTTAGAAAGTGCAACCAATCTATAATACAAGTAGATTAGTGGTTGCCTGGAGATGAGGAAGAGGAATGGGGAAAATATGGAAGACAAGAATTGTGATGGTGCATGAGGACAATTTGGGGAGTGGTGGACATCCTCATTATTTTCACTGTAGACTTTACTTATTGATGTATATTTATAACAACAATAAAACCATTTAGACAATCTGATAGGAGCCATTGTCAATTTCTGAGCTCCACAGTTAATGCTGTTGCCCAGACTTGGAAGTTTGGTTGATCTTTTACCAATGTGCAGAGATACAAGCTGGCACAAGCATTGTCCTTTGTACCCTGTTTTTACTCCCATATTTTCTTAATATAAAACTGCACCTCTTCTAGGCAAAATATCTACTTCCTTCATGCTCTCTTAATATTGTGAAATCATTCAATCCTTTCTAATTGTCATAACTCCACCAGAAACAATTTGGATTTGGAAAAGTTGCTGTAAAGAATTTTATATATAAAGAAGATTGTTGAAGAGATGCCTTAGACCTAAAAGAGAAGAAAATAAAATAGGACTATTGAATTGTCTAAATTTTTTAATTGGCATAAAGAGACTCCAAAAAGCAAGTTAAACTCATATTTTGCCTCATAAAATGATTCTTTAGCTGACACTGAAAAATATTGTGAAAACATTAAAAGTAGCTCATTTGGTCCTCCACCCAAATCCTGATCCCTTCCTCTTGTCTGTTTTATTTATTTTATTTGGTTCTTGAGATTGAATCCAGGGCCATTCTGCTTCTGATCTACACCTCCCAGACCTATTTATTTACTTATTTATTTATTCTGAAACCGGGTCTCAGTAATATGCTGAGTACCTCACTAAATTGCTGATGCTGACCTTGAACCTGTGACCCTCCTGTTTTAGCCTTCCAGTTACTGGAATTACAAGTTTTTGCTACCACACCTGTTGCTTAATTTTTTTCCTATCCTTTTTTTCAACTGCTTTCTCCTTTTAAACCAGAGGTACTATTTCATTTTTCCCTAAGAATACAACCTCCACATGGAGAAGGTATTGGTTGTTCTGTATACTGTGCTCCTTGTACCTTTGTTAAATAACCAGTAATTTAAAGTAGTACTTCAATGAAAAATTCAGACTTATCCTAGGCTCAGTGCTTTTAAATGCTACCAATCTCTACCAGCCAGAATATCTTTTGTTGGGCTCCAATGACAAAACATTTGATTTGAAAAAAGCTAATTGTCACAATAAATCTAAGAAAATTAAAGCAATTTTTCTTTGACTAAAATTTTCACATATAATGTGATATATATATATATACATACATATACATATATATGACTGTGAGTGTGTTACATACAATATAGTTACTATATAGAAATAAATTTATCCAAGAAATGAAGAAAAATAGGCTACAGTGATGAAAACACATTACTAGAGTTTGAAATTTCTGAGTTTCATTTAACACTTTCAAGTTTTTAAATTATGTTTAAACAATATTGACATTTCAGTATTTCTCCTCTCTCAAAAATTTGATGAGAAAAAATTAATACCTAATACTATTCCAGTTTCTCAAAGTTGTTAAAAATCATGCTGAAACCGGGCGTGGTGGCACATGCTTGTAATCCCAGCATTCGGGAGGCTGAGACCAGAGGATCCGGGTTCGCGGCCAGCCTCAGCTACCTAGTGAGGCACTCCGCAACTTAGTGAGACTCAGTTTCAAAATAAAGAATAAAAAATGGGGCTGGGGGTGTAGCTCGGAGGTAGAATGCCCCTGAGTTCAATCCCCAGTACCGCAAAAAAAAAAAAAATCATGCTGAATATGGAAACACAAAGTTTACAATAAAAATTATTCAATTATATACAAATGAGGTAGTAAACAAGGGACACTTAAGTAGCTTTCATTTCATCATTAATCATAATTATAACTGCTTGATAAGTGAGTAATGTGTGTCGGTTGTGTTGCAATTTTTATTATGCTGATAGAAAAGTATGTGTGCCTTTATTGTAGCCCAAATCCAAATTGCCATAAAAATCAATTGTTCTTCTTAAATGTAATTTTGACTTAAATATATGTCTTGTTTGCTATTTCTATGCACTAAAACTTTGGAAAAGTCTGAAATGCATGGATGGATGCTTTTTAACAACTCTCACCTCGGTAACTGCACAGAGAATTTATCCCTTCTAGGGCAGTTTTTCCCTTCCAATTTGGTCTATTTCCTTTTTCTGTTCACTGATTTCTTCAGGACTTGCTAGGGTCATCACTTAGTATCTAATCTTATGAGTCACCTCAAGAACATTGTGAGATTCTTTCTGTCTGGATTTCTTTCAGTCACAGCAGGTCTTTTTTGGGGGGTTTCTTTCTTTTCTCTGAGTATTCACTCCTGACCCCTTCCACTGATTTCAGCCCACAGTGAGCTCCTCATCTTCTGTATTCTATTACTCTTACAATCAATGTCTCTTTATATCTTAATTGGTCCTTACTTTTTTTATTTGGGTCTTTTTGGACAAAGATATTATTTCATATTTTTTCACTCAGTGCCTTAGCATAGTTTTAGAAATGGAGTTTAGTTTTCTCATGCTAAATGTTTGCTGATTGCTACATAGATATCTAATAGTAGTTACAACTACTTAATGATAAGAAGCCCAAATTTACAGATGCTATTTGATATAATATAAATGCAAATTTACTAAAAAAATCAAGTAGAAATACAGTGTCATTTACATCATTAAAAAAAAAGTGCTCTCAGTCAGATATGGTGGTGCGTGCCTGTTATCTCAGTACTTGAGAGGCTGAGACAGAAGGACCAAAATTTCAAGGCTAGCCTCAGCAACTTGGCATGACCAACCCTACTTCAAAATAAAAAATAAAATAGTGCTGAGGTGTAGCTTGGAGAGAGAAAACCCCTGGGTTCAATCTCTAGTGCCACATGCACATGCAAAAAAGAGCTTTTTCCAGCCAGTATATGCTGCAAAGAAATTCTATCTGATAAAAATATGGGATGTTCTATACTTGGGCAAGGATAGAGCAATAAAACAAAATCAAATGGGCTACAAAACATCCATTTCTAAGATGATATGCTAAATTATCTATAAATCACTACTTAAATTTTATAGCTTCAACTATTTATTATTTACTTTATAGAGATTTAAGGTCCCATTTGATCTCTAAGCCAGATTCCAATCCTTATCCCTTCACACACAAATGTATACACAGTATGCACTTAGGAAATGTTAATTGAGTTTTATTTTATGCAATGTTATGTGGCATTGCAATTTATTGTTCACTGAAACAGGCAACTACTTGTACATGATAGAGAAAGGGATGCTTAAAAAGCAAGCTACAGTGTTGAATTCAAAATTTTTATATGTGCTAATAGGAAAAACATTAAAGATTTAAATGCATGATTTAGAGTCAACTGATTTTTGACAAAGGACCCAAAAACATATGCTGGAAAAAAGATAGCCTCTTTAACAAATGGTGCTGGCAAAACTGGTTAACCATATGCAGGAAAATGGAAATAAACCCCATTTTCTCACCCTGCACAAGAGTCAATTCCAGATGGATCAGAGACCTGGAAGTTAGGCCAGAGACCTTGCAGCTACTTGAAGAGGGCATAGGCCCAACACTTCAACACATAGGCACAGGTCAAAACTTTCTCAACAGGACCTCAAAAGCACAAGCAACCCAAAGGAAGATCAATATATGGGATTACAATAAACTAAAGAGC
>PVLC010005615.1:0-75013 GCA_004027655.1 Graphiurus murinus
ACACAAACACACACACACACACACACACACACACACACACTGTTAAGTACCTTTACTAATGCCTCCTCTTCAGAAAAGTATGACTTTGCCAACTTATATAAAATATCCCCAACCAAGAATGGTGGCCCATGCCTGTAATCCCAATACTTGAGAGGCTGCAACAGGAGGATCACAGATTTGAGCCAGCCTCAGTGACTTAGTGAGACCCTGTTTCAAAATTAAAAAGGGCTAAGGGTATAAATCTGAGGCAGAATACCCCTGGGTTCAATCTCCAATACTAACAAAATGAAATATCTCCTACCCACCCACATTTCCTTTTATCACCTTTTTTCTCTTTTAATAGCACTCCTCATTACCTAATATATTAATTTGTGTATGTCTGCACACAGACTTCTGCAACTAAAGTTGTCACCGAATCTTACTAGTGTATGGGGCTCTGTGTTAGGGACACATGGCAGCCCTCAAGTCCTCCTGGCAAGTCCATTGAACTCCTGAGGCATGTAGAGATTACGTGCCCAATAGATCTTGTTGAATGAATGAGTGTTTCACCCTATGTCATTCCTTTCTTTTCACTTAGATTCCACTTCATTACCTCGACTTCTATTAAATACCTGTGATCAAAGATCTCTTTAGTCAGTGTGGTTGTGAGAAGTATGTGATTTGTTGAAAGGCTAAGTGGGGAAGGAGCTCACTAAACTGTACCCACCTGTCAAAACACCCATTGGTTTTTACCATCCATTTAGTAATACCTTATTGCTGCTGCATTTTGAGAGCACTAAAAACTAATAGCAGGAAGAAGTGGCATGCATCTGACCTAATATATTCAAAGCTGGAGGCTCCACACCTACAGTAATTTGCGCAAGTGAATACGTACTTCACAGGTTGTCAGCCACATTGTTAAAATACTGAGTTTCTATTACCTGATTTAGAATCAACAAAATGTACATTTAGTGTTCTATTGTCTATACCTGTGTTATTTTTCGCTGAGACTCAGGGAAAGTAGGTATTTCCAAGAGTGCTTGCCATAGCTACACCTTTTTCTAAGATTCTGCTCATTTCATTATTTTAGGTTGAGATTTTTCCCACTGACACGTTATAAAAATAGCACAAATAGGTAACATTTAGTGTGCAATTCCTATGTGCCTGGCATTGTGCCAAGCCCTCCCATGTGTTTATTTATTTAGTTCTCTCTAGCATGCAAGTCAAATTATGTGATTTTCATTTGGGGGAGAGGCAACTGAGACTTAAAAGGCCATACAGATTTGGGCAGAGTTATGAACAAGAAAGGAAGAACTGGCAAATGCTTGATAAATTAATTAGCTTTGAAACGACTGTGAGAAGAAATGTAATGCTTCAGTTGTGTGAATGAATGTGTCTTAGGTTATCAAATAATCCTAGTCAAGAAGGAAACCAGCTTCTCCCTTCAGATCAAAGCCACAAGTACAGGGTAATAAGAAAGCATTCCTAATCCAAAAATTGTAAATCCCCAGTGCTCCAAAATCCAAAACATGGTTTCTTCTCCAAGTTTGCAGGAGGTAAATTCAGACACATGGACTTATATTAGATGAAAGTAACGAGTACAGTGATCAATTTGAATTAGGTATTTTAACCAATTTTACTTAAATATTGCACATTTCCATATAGCAATATTTATATGCATTATAGTGAAAGAAACTAAAGGTATTTGGGGAAGTGAATCTGATAAGTAACTTATTCTTAAATTTACACATCTCCCCTAACCTAATGGTTTGCTTGGTTGACTTAATTAAGGAGTGTGTAAAAAGAAAATTAGCATTGAGAAGCAAAGAGCATATGTAATGTATTTATAACATTGTTCGTTGCCTGGACTAAATTCAATCTACATTTTTGCTGCTGCTGCTATTGTTGTTCGATTGATGATCAAACCCAGGGCCTTGCACATTGCAGGCAAATGCTCTACCAAAGAGCTGTATCCCACCCCTTATTCTACAGTTTTTATTAAATGTCTATCAAGGCCCTCAGCTATGGTAGGTGCTTCTGAAGATGCATCTATTTTTAATGTAGGTTTTGACTCTTGCCCTCAAGGGTTTAAGAACCAGAATTTCAATTTGCATGTAACCTCTGAGTTCAATTACTAAACTATTAAGTTGAGAGTAGAAGATTCAAAAACGTGAATTTGCTGATTTTATTTAAGACCTCCAGGTTGAAAAGATCATGATAAGGAATAATAAGTAACATGTATTAAGCATCTCTTATGTGCCAGATTCTTGACATCTGTTCATTTCTTTTATCTTTGCAACACTCTTGTCAGATATGCATTAGTACCACTTCACAGATGGGAAAATCAGCTCAAGTAAGAAATTCCCTGAGGACAAGATGCTTACTGAGCCAGAGCTGGACTCCTAGCACTACCTTGCTCTAAAGCCCCTCTTCTGTCCACTTCACATCCAATCACAGAAATACGATTAAATGAAATTTTGATAGTCATTTAATCAGATCGGTGCAGATGGCCAAACAGTATAATTACTCATCTAAAATTGCTCTTTTAGATAGGCATGAGTGACAACTGCAGGCACATAAAGGGCAAGAGGAAAAAATGAAGAACAAGAACAAGGGCAGCCAGGCAGGGTGGCATGCACCTGTAATCCCAGTACTTGGGAGGCTGAGACAGGAGAATCACAGGTTAACAGCCAGCCTCAGCACCTTAGTGAGCCTCTCAGCAGGGCTGGGGGTGTAGCTCAGAGGTAGAATGCTCATAGGTTCAATTCTCGGTACCTAAAATAAAATCGCTCTTTTGCTTTGGCTGTTTGACTTATTCAGCTGTCTACAGTTACCAGCTACACAGATAATTGTAAAGTCTCTAAATTATATTAGGCTCTGTGGACATAAGGCTGATGCTGTTTGATTCTGACTCTAATAATATTTAATTAATAACTCCTTGCTTCGTAGGCATCCTGAGCCCCTGGGAAAGGAACACTTTGGGGATGACCTCAGCTGTGTGTGTTCACTAGGTTCCAGGTGAGGACAAGTGTGCCCTCTTAGAAGACTGCCATGCAGAAACACCAAGCCTACAAACAGATGTACTAGAGTTAATCGTCTGCTTGCAAAATGACTCTTCTCTTTCAGGGGGATTCACCCTTTAGATTTAGTTTCCTTAGTAAGACCTTCTAGTAAATTTAAAATATTATCTTAATATATGAATGTGAATTTCACCTTTATTTGAAGATACATCTGTTATGGGAGGCACACCTGTATTTTGAATGGATTCAGATTACAGATAGCACAAAATGCTTCTCTAATTTGTTCTTCTAGTAATTTTAAAAATAAACAGGGGCCAGGGCAAAGATGAAGACAACTAGGAGTGAGTGTGACCCCCTAAGTTTATTCTAATGACTAGCATTTCAAATCTTCTAAGATTTTTTGAGGAAATGTAGTAAGTTGTCCTCATTCCCTTTCCAACTTCTCTAAGAAGCATTTTGACTAGGAATTAGGTAAAATTATATATATATATGTATATATACATATATATATACATATATATATATAACATGAAGATGTTTAAATTGTAATTGCATGTAATTGGAAGGAAATGTTCTTTCAGTGGGATAAAGATTGACCTACTCAGGAATATTAAAAAGTACAGGAGTTCACATTTTTGTGATAATATTTTATCATTTTGAAAACTTATTCTTAATAGACCCCTGCATTACATTTCAGTAAAGTGGTTTCATTTTCTTTAACAACCATTAATAGCTATTAGAGGTAAAAAAAAAAAAAATAAGACTTTATATAGATCATTAAAGTACACTTAAGTAATTTGCAATTGACAATTAAATCATCGTGGCAATGTATTATCATAAGTTTGATAGATTTGCCTTTTTTGAAGTACTGAGAATAAAGGGCCTTTTGTAAGACGCCCCACTACAGACTATTCTTGCATTTTAATTGATCACAAAGCGCACATTGTCTCAATATATGTGCTTGGTAATCATCTTTTACAAGTTGCCTTTTGTGAGGATTTTAAGGCTGTGAGTGGGAGTCTGGTTCATGCTCGAAACAGGGTTCCTGGTAAAATGTGGAATCAGCACAGCCGTCTTTCAACCTTTGCCCTGGTCATTGTCGAGATACATAAAACAGAACTGGAGATTTCTCAGTCTCCCCTTCCCTCTCCCTTTCCTTCATGTCTCTAAAGACCAGTGAATGTGTGCCTAGAAGCCAGTCTACATGTTACCATGGCGATGGCCCACACTCGCCCGGCAGGCCCTACTCCCAGGCAGTCAATGGGCATCGCCCTGCCCAAAATTTGGATTCTTTTCCTTCCTCCATAGGAAATTTGTGGACTTAACCCCATTGACATTCTAGCCAAAATGGTCACACATTGCAATTAAAATACAGGAAACAGAAACATCACTGAATTTTAGAGGGAATCTAATCATTCATCTGTCTAGTTATCTCCTTACGAATTTTTAAGAGTTCTGTAGACAATTGATTAATTTCTATTTTTTGCTCATTTCCTCATTCCACAAGTAACAATGGAATTACATATATAGTAGAAACATTTTTAAAAAGATAGCAAATTCTCTGTATTTCAAACTATTATACATGCAAAAAAAATCAAAAGGTTAATTTTCATATAATTTGCTAGAATCTGAGATAGGTAAAAGCACTAATAGAGTTTTTCCTCTCTAATGTCTAGAAAAGATACTTTATAATATGGACATAATCAAGTTTTATGTGGTTCTGATTAATCTCATAAAGATTTGTCTGCCTTAGTCTATCTTTCTACAATCATTTAATTTATAGATTTTATGGGTTTTCCTAGTAGATAAATTCATCACATTAAAGGTGAAAAAGTAAGAGGGGTGATTTCTATGTAATTTTTCAAATACTGAAATTAGCTATTTACGTGCAATTAGCAGAGACTAAGATTTTGGTCCAACTCAGGAGAAAGGATAATCACATAACTGACTGAGTTTACTTACCTATAGGAGATGACAGCAACTCAGTGACTTTTTAAATTAAATTGGATTGATGAATTCAAGGGGTTCAAACCACACCCACAGTAACTATGGCAGCTTCACAATGTGTAGTTCAAGTGATCTCTGTACACCCACCTCACCACGCTGTGGCTAGACTGGCTGGGAGGAGTCTGTGAAATAAATGTTAGTAACCAAGACCACAGTGGCCTAGCATCCCCGTCACCATATGTGATGGGTGCATGTAAATATATAAAAGGTCTCCCCCACCTGGCCTGAGGACTTTCAGTGGACTAAAAAGGTACGAACCCAGCGGGGAACTGATGAAAATGTTAAGAGAATGGTGTAGAGGTGTATAAATTGTTTATTTTATGGGAGGAAGCTAAAAGTCACCAAGAGAATTTTTTTCTGAAGGTCAGCCGTAGACAGACTACGTGGCAGTGGTGATCTTTAATTTTAGTCCCGCCATCTCAATTTGATTCTGCTACTTGAAACATGCCTCAAGGTATGAATGAAGGAAGTGAAGATTGGTAGAGACTCTTCAGTTCTAAAACATAAGCAACAAATGGCTGGTAATTTTAAAGTATCTCATCAGCCAGTCGTGAAAACTTTATAATAGCTCTTCAGATATATATATATATTTATTCATTTCTGTGGGTTCAGTACAGCCTCACTTATTCAGAAGCTTTTTTTCCCCAAAATTGGAAAATTTTCTAAATATTATAGATATTATAATAAACTAAGGCAGACATATGCTACTTAACTTGAATGGACTGTGTTATGAAAACAGGTATGAAGCCGGGCGTGGTGGCACACGCTTGTAATCCCAGCATTCGGGAGGCTGAGACTGGAGGATCCGGGTTCGAGGCCAGCCTCAGCTACCTAGGGAGGTACTCCACAACTCAGTGAGACTCGGTTTCAAAATAAAGAATAAAAAATAGGGCTGGGGGTATAGCTTGGAGGTAGAATGCCCCTGAGTTCCATCCCCAGTACCGCAAAAAATAAAAATTAAAAAAAAAAGAAAACAGGTATGTAACAACAGGTTATTTTAAATGTGTTTCCTAAATGTATTCAAGTTGCATCATTTGTTTTTATCTTTTTATTTAAAAAAATAGTTACATATTTTGGGGAGATTTCTAGTTAAGGTAATGTTTTCATTTACAATCCTTGACATAATTCAAAGATAGTGTATAGTAGAAGAATCATACTCCACAATCAATTATGGTTTGTTGCAAGAATAAAAATAGATGTTTTAAGTTTATAATGTGTAATATATCACCTTAATAAGTCAATGATAAAAATAAATGTCAGTGGGCAAGTATTCAATAAAATTAAACCCTTATTTCCAATGGAGGAGGAGAAATCTTAGAAAACCAGGAATACAATGGAACTTTTAAAATTTAATAAAAGCCAGCTATCTTAAGCCACCCTCTAGACAGAAAATGAACAAGGCACAAGTTATCATTTATTAAATAATGTTCTGGGAGCTCTGATTTTAGCAAGAAGATCTAACAATAGATATCTTATTAGAAACTAATAAGATATTAGAAACACAAAGACAAAACATTTTTTCTTTTGCAAAAGAGATGAAACATGAAAATAACCTGCTAAAAAATCTGTAGGATTTAAGAGGGGTGTAAAAAATTTAAAGTCAGTTGAGTGTGGTGGCACACACTTGTAATTCCAGTACTTGGGAGGCTGAGACAGGAGGATTCCAAGTTCTCAGCAGCTTCAGTGAGACCCTCCACAACTTAGTGAGACCCTGTTTCAAAATAAAAGAATAAAATAGGGATTGAGGTGTAGCTCAGAGGTAGAATGCCCCTAGGTCCCATTCCCAGTGCCACAGGAAAAAAAAAAATTTAAGTCAGTATCTCTACCTTAAATTAATAATAAAAGATATGGAGACTATTTGAAGAAAATATTAAGTCAAGTTTTCCCCAAAAATTAAGATTTTAATAAATTTTGAGTTAGCCTATGCTTTCAGGTGAAAAGAAAAAGTACTATAAAGACATTACATTTTCCCAAATAAATCCAAAGATTTGGTATGAGCACCCATCTAAATCTCAGGAGTATTTTTTTTTTTTTTTTTTTTTTTTTTGCGGTGCTGGGGAGGATTGAACTCAGGGGCCTTCTACCTCCGAGCTATACCCCCAGCCCTATTTTTTATTCTTTATTTTGAAACCGAGTCTCTCTAAGTTGTGGAGTGCCTCACTAGGTAGCTGAGGCTGGCCGCGAACCCGGATCCTCTGGTCTCAGCCTCCCGAATGCTGCGATTACAAGCGTGCGTCACCACGCCTGGCTGATTTTTTTTTTTTTTTTTTAATGGACAAGATAATTCTAAACCTCAAGTCCCCTTTGAAAAGAAAGAGTATTCATTAGGATGAGCAGATGTTTAAAAACATTACCAAGTTTTCATAATTAAGCAATGAGGTACCAACATAAGATTCAGTGGAATGGAATATGATGCAGAAACACGTACATCTTACCCCCCAAAAGCCTGGAAAAAAGATCATATAATAAACAATACTGATAAAACCACCTATGTGGAAAAGAGGGAACTAACGTTGGAACCTCACCTTATACCATGCATCAAAATAAATTCTACATGAATCAAATAATAAAAATAAAAACCAAGCTAGATATGTTGATGCATACCTATAATTCCAGCTACACAGGAAACTGAAGCAAGAAGATCTCAAGTTCAAGGTCAGACAGAGAAACTTAGCAAGACTCTGTCTCAAAAGAGAATTTTCCCAAATAAAATTTCCAAATAAATATCTCAAAATGTCTGGGGGTGTAGCTCAGTGCCCTTGCTTTGCATGTGGAAGACCATGGGTTCAATCCTCAGTACCACACACACAAAAAAAAATTAAGTAGGTAAAAGCCAAAAAAATACAAAGGTAAGTATCAATCTACTTTCAAGATGGGTAGAATTGTTTATTCAAAAAATAAAATGAAATAAATATAAAATATTTTAAATCTTTGGCTGTATAAAAAAATTTAAATAATTCACCAAAAACATTTTACTAAATGATGATCTAGAAAACAAGAACGTGAAAGCATTTTTTTAAAGAATTAAAATGAAGAAGCTGGGTACACACACCTGCTTGTAATCCCAGTACTTCAGTACTTGAGAGTCTGGGACAGGAGGATCACAGGTTTGAGGCCAGCCTCAACAACTTAGCAAGACCCTCAACAACATAGTGAGACTCTTTGAAAAAAAAATGTTTGTTCTGCCGGTATAGCTTGGGGGTAGAATGTTCCTTGGTTCAATCCCCAGTATTAAAAAAAAAAAAAAAAGAATTAAAATGCAGAAATATATATGGAATGACTACAGATTAATTTTTAAAATCACTAGTTTATGACTAAGACACATAAACTGAACATAGAGGTAGACAAATGACAATGAGCATCAGGGAAAATATTTATCTCTTCTAGTATTCAAAGAAATGCACGTAGAACCGTACAGTACTATGTTTTCACCCATCACATTTGCAAATGTAAAATTAAATCGCAATTCACTAGAGAGAATGACAGCAAGGCACGCGCTGTTATACGGGGGGAAATGTCAGCAATCACAAATCTCCTGCAAAGCAATTTGGTAATATATGTTAAGACCTGAAATAGTTCTCTTCTCTCAGAAGAAAATTAGACATGCCCACAAACATTCATGTTAAGAATTTTCATATATATATGCATATGTATATATATATATGTATACATATATATGCATATGTATATATATATGTCTATATATGTGTATGTGAATATATATGATATATAACATTGAGATGAAAATTTTATATATATATTCTACATATGTATATGTAGAAATTAAGAAAGACCCTTATTATCTAATCATAGGGAAATAAATGGTGACACGAATTATGGCATATTAGCGAAATAATGTATAATCCTTGGAAAATGTACTTTCAAAAGTCATGGCTTACCTAAGAAAAAATGCCTCATATTATATTAAAAAAAGACAAAAAAAAAACCCCTCAATGATCAATACAATCCCAATAAAAGATAAAATTCATGCATTGAAAATGACTGAGAGGAAATATTCCAAAAGATAAACAATTCCATTTTTCTAGTTGAATTTATGTGATGGTAATTTTTCTTCTTTATACTTAACTAGTATTTCTCAGCAACGTCATGAGCATGAATTGCGTTTATAATCATTAAAAACAATAAACATTATTTTTAAAAGGATCACATTCTATGTCCAAATTATCACTAAATCTGAGTTAATGGCATCTAAATTAAGAACATTTTAATAGTAAAGTTTTAGTAGCATAATATTATATGCTCAGTGGGGATTCTGGCTATTATATTGATAAGTTTCATTTGTAGCAAGATGCTATATATAGGCTAAAAAAGGAAATGATCTTTCAGAGATTTCTGGATAATTAATTGTTATAAAACAAGTTTCATTTCAGCTTGAAGCAGCCTGGAAGGTAGGATTTAGTAAGTTGCTCACCAGTGAACCAGCTGACACTTTTCTTCATTTATTTATTTATTTATTTATTTATTTATTTATTTATTTATTTATTTATTTAGTGTGTGTGTGTGTGTGTGTGTGTGTGTGTGTGTGTGTGTGTTTTACTAGGGATTGAACCCAGAGGCATTCTACTTTTGAGCTACACCTCCACCTCCAGCCAATTTTATTTCTTATTTGAAAACAGGGTCTTGCTAGATTGATAAGAGTCTCACTACTTGCTGAGGCTGTCCTCAAACCTGCGCTACTCCTGTCTCAGCCTCCCAAGTACTGGGATTACAGGCATGTGCCACCATGCCCAGCTACACTTTTCTTTTTCTGTCAACTTGGTTTGGGAATCATTTGGGGGCAGTCTGTGGTTTCAGTGGCTTTGCACAACCCTAATGGCTTTGCAGGTGTCTGACACTGGCCTCATTTGTAGAAATGAGAATAAAATGTATTCAGGTACTTACTGCATGTTTTTGAAGTCGTGCGTATGTGTGTGTGCACGCGCGCGTGTGTGTGTGTGTGTGTGTGTGTGTGTTGTGTTGTGTTGTTGTGTGTGTCTGTGTTTTTTATTTTTCCTATAAAGTATTCCTTTTGAAGTTCAGAGCTTAGGCAGAAAAAGCCCAAGTTTGGTGGGTGTAACTTTTGAATGCATTCAACAGCAGCTTTAATCTCAGGTTATGATTGACACCAACCAAAAACGCATACTATTCCTTTGTTCTCCAAAATGCAGTGGGAGACACGTGGGCATCCGTGCATGCCGGATGCCACAGGTGCCCACCTGCATATATGCACGCTGTTTGCTCAATATGGGAAAAGGGTTTGCAAAGGTCAATGGAAGACAACTAACGAATATGGCAGGCTTCAGGCTGTCTCCTAAGGAGCAGTTCTAACAACAGGTCAATGACACATGTGCTGTGGGAATGTGACAAGAGTCTCAGCCAGGACAACGGCTGCTGCAGAGACCTCTGGTGACCAGGTTAAAAGCCTAGAGAGTCTCCAGTGTGGGTGTCAGGCACCAAAACAGACCAAGGAGACAGATCAAATTAGATGATTATACATAAATGCAGCTATCTGAAGGAAGACTGGGAACATGTCACTTCCCAGTAATTTTGTTTTCTCAGGGTTTTTGTTTTGTTTTGTTTTGTTTTGGGAGGAGGTGCTTCAGTCTTTTTATCTTTTGTCAATTTCCTTAATATTGTATGTGGCTGCAGACTTGAGAGTGTAGAAAACTGCTCTTCAAAGATCTCTGGCAAAGCTGGAGGTATAGCTCAGTGGTAGAGCACGTGCTTAGCATGTGTAAAGCTCTGGGTTCCAGCCCCCACACCAAAAACCACCATCATCATCACTGGAGTCACATGGCATCCCTGAGGCCTTTTGAACCTTTGATCATCTGGAAAAGTAAAGGGAATTAATTTCTCCCAGACTTGTCCATGGATCATATGATGCCCTCTGCTACTTCCAGCCTAATTTTGCCTACTTCCATCCAATACACTTTTACCAGTTTCTACTTTTTTTCCCCCTTTTTTTTTGTGTGTGTGCTGGGGATTGAACCCAGGGCATTCTACCTCTGAACTAGACCCCCAGCCTTATTTTATTATTTTTTTTAAATTTTGAAACAGGGTCTCACTACATTGCTGAGTCTGTCCTTAAACCTGCCATCCTCTTGTCTCAGCCTCCCAAGTACTGGGGTTACAAGTGTGCCCCACCATGCCTGGCTCAGCTTCTACCTTCTACAATACCACTTTACCAAGCCTTTCTTCACTGTGGTTCTACAATCATTTGGTATTTGTTTGATTAGGCAACAAACATGTATTGAACAAGTATTGTATAGCAGGTACCCTACTAAACATTGGAGATAAGGAAATTATTCCTGTAGTCCCTGATCTCAAGGAGCTGACACTAACCGAGGTACAGATGATAAAATGAACTGACTAGTCAGTTACTGCTACATGCAAATTATTCCACAGTATGTTGGCTTACAGCAATTAAGCTTTTTTCTTATGTTTACAAGTCTGCAGATCAAGGGTGGTTTGGCAGATCTGGTCTGAGTGGCTCTCTTTCAGACTGTGAGTCACCTGGGCTTGCCTCCTACTGTGGGTTGGGCACAGATCATGTGTGTGTGTGTGTGTGTGTGTGTGTGTGTGTGTGTGTACATAAGTACCCATGAGCTTGGGCTCAGATGGTAGGGGCAGTGGATTGCCTGGTCCATGCTTTTCTCATGATAGGTCACAACGTGTAAAAATCCAACTCAAACCAAATAGCACAAGCACATGTGATATAATGCCTATTTGCATTTTAATAGCTGCAAGAAGAAGTCACGTGGTCAAGCCCAGGGCCAGTGGAGTGAGGACATATGTTCCACCCATGCAAGTGTATCATAAGGTCACATGATAGAGGGAGGGCATGAAGAGCTGGCAAAATAATATAATCTTCAAAATATGACAATGGAGCATGGTAAATGGTACAAAAGAAGTCTGTTCAAAGTTTAGAGGAAGTAAAGAGAAATATTTTAGAGGAGAGATGTCTGTCAGGGTTCTACCAAAGAAGCAGAAGTAGCAGAATCAATAAATAGATGATAGGTATATAGAGGGTAGATGATGGATGATGGATGGGTAGATTATGCATAGGTAAGTAGGTAGGTAGATAGATTGATAGGTGGATAGATAGATAGATAGATAGATAGATAGATAGATAGATAGATGATACACAACTGATAGATGACAGATATTTCTTACAGGAATCTGACATTACGCAGTTGGGCAATAGACTAAGAAATCTCTGTAAGGCTTTCTTTTCTGCATCTGATGCTTGACCTTGAAGTTCTTAGGCTAACTAGTCAAGAAGGGAAAATGGTACAGTGAGGAAGATGGAGAACAGGCTAGAACGCACAAACAGGAGATGGAACCCTTTAAGGATGGGCTGAAACACTTGTAAGTTCTTGCCTCTGTCTCGGTAAGATTCTTGGGACCTTGGTTATAAAGCTAAACACACACCTGGCCTGGAACTCAAGAGAAGCTCAGGAAGGATCTCAGGAAGGCAGAAGAGTCACAGGTGCAGCTGTGGCTGCTTCACCCCAGCAAGGGCAATTCAGCAGATCCTCAGCAAGGTGTGCAAGCCACAAAAGGGCCGTTGATTCCCTTCTGCCTTCTAAGTCTCCCAAGAGTCTGCCTTGTGGCTCATCCTAACTAGGAACAAATTAAGTGAATTCTGGGAATTGTAGTTCAGCCTAGCCAGATTGACACATTGTAAGAAGCATCTAATTTGACTTCTAGAAATAGGAAGTTAGGACATGTTTTCAGAGTATGTTTGAGCCAAGTTCTTAAGGATAAACAAGACTTAACCAGGAAGATGAAATAGCACATTAGGCAGATGAGAAACATGAACAAAATTAGAAATACTCAGAAGTATGGAAGTTTCTGGTTAAAAAAAAAAAAAAACTAGCAACCAAAGCCATAAGGAAAACACTCATAGTTCATTTAAACTGCTGCAGCAAAGGAGAATCCATGCCAAGGGTGAAAAGGGACTCGGAAGGGGCTGATTGTAGAAATTGGGCTGATGCTACACGATTCTAAAGAGGTTTGAAAGGAAGTGGAGGTCAGTTGTGGATTGAGCATCTTCAGAAAGTATTGAATATTGTTACCAACTCAACTATGTCCTCTCGAAATTCATTTATTGGAGTCCTAACCTCCAGAACCAGAGAATGGGTCTATAATTAAAGACAGTGCCTTTCTGGAGTAATTAAGGTTAATGAATTCATAAGTGTGGGGTCCCAATACAACAGGACTCGTGTGTTTGTAAGAAGAGGAGACACTAAGGATATGCAGGCACAGAAAAGAGGCTACCTAAAGGCAAGGAGAGAGGCCTAAGAAGAAACCAACCTGCTGACACCTTGATCTTGACTTCCAGCCTCCAGAACTTTGGAAAATACATTTCTACTGTTTAAGCCACCTGTCTGTGGTGTTTTATTACAGCATCCCTAGCTGACCAATACAAGTATCTTGGTAGTTTTAAAATCTATTCAGCAAAACATGGCTATGGTTGTAATTATAAATAAATAGCAATTGGAAGAAGAGATTATTTCATCATTTTGTGGTTGCTTGCCTTTCTTTTGTTCCACCAGGATTACAGAGCCTGAGTATCTTCCTCTTCTGCAAGAGCTGCTTATATTTAGTTGGGAACATTAAGGTCTACCATCAGCTACCAGCTCCTGGGGCTGCTTTTCACTCTCATTTGGCATATTCGGAGAGGATTCATTCTCATTTGCTGATCCAGAAGTTACATGGAATCGCTACTATTTACTGTACTGAACCCAGATTCCTTATCCTGATTGACATGATTCACAGTACGGCCTCACTCTTCTGAGTGTCTATTTCTCTGCTTTTGTCAATCTGTTACTCTCTTCCGGCTTCCTTTCACAGCCTCCTATAGACCCTGCCCTCAGATGGGTCTCCTCTGCGTGAGATATCCTTGTATTTTTCCTTCCGTGTCCTCTCCGTCACCGAAGGAAAGTATGCTCTGTAAGATTCTTCCAAATCCTGTCCCACCATAAAATACTCTTTGGTTACTCCATGACACTCTTCTCTCTCCTGCTTTGGAGTTCTTAGGGCTCATGAAATCTCATAGCAGTGGAGACTGTACTATTTTTTGTTTCACATGTAAGTTGTATCCTTCTAACTTGATGACAATTCCTTGAGGACAGAGGCCCTATCTTACTTTGAATCCTGCACAGTGTAATCGAGTTTTAGATAACTAATGTGTTGTTCTTCATAACTAATTTTGTGGCCCTTCATAAAGTTTTGTTCATCACAGAGTTGTTGTTGTTTTTTTTTTAAACTAAGACCACACTATGACATCTTTGTATTTCCTTTGCTAACAAGATGCTGTCCTTCACTTATTTATATATGCAACCAGACAGTGTTTCTGGACACCTGTTTTTGTGCTCAGCAATTTGATATTTAAGCCAAGCCCTAAAGGATACACAGAAATAAACCTAATGAGGGGGTGGGGACCCCTGGAGATTTGCAAAGTTAGGAAATAGCATGAACAAAATCACAGAGGCAGCCAGGGCCAGGGTGATGCATGCCTGTAATCCCAGAATCTGGGAGGCTGAGACAGTAGGACCTCAGGTTCAAGGCCAGTCTCAGCAATTTAGCAAGACCCTGTTTCAAAATAAAATAGGACTTGTGAGAGATGGGGGGGGTCTAGCTCAGAGGTAGAATATCCCCGGGGTCAAGCCCACCTACCAATAAACAAATAAAAGCACAGAAGCAAGAGGGATCATGTGTGTGAAGAATTGAAAGTTCAAGGTGCAGAGATCAAAATATGTCAGGTGCAAAATGAATTGGAGATGTGGGTGGGTCTTATGGGTATACATAGACCTTGTAGTAAGCCATATTATACGGCTTAGCTCCACCCAAAGGGCAGGGGTAATCTTCCATGGGTTCTAAACAGGAGACAATTATGACCCTAGTTCAGTGTTAACCAATTCTGAATGAAATGCATGGCAGGGATCAGAGCCAGAAAGACTAGAGATCAGGAGATTCCTTAGGAGGTGTGGCGGCCTGAGTTAGAAGAATGTAGATGGTGAGAATTGGGAGCATTCTAGGGAAAGCATTGTTCAACTGATTCCCGGTGTCTCCCTGCCAACTTTTACTCTCATGCCTTCTAGTTCATATCTATTTATAGCCATCCAATCAAGGTCTGGTTATGGAATTAAAAATGGACACAAGTTTTGCTGATCCGGGTACTGATTGCCTGAGTATTTTCAGGCTGTGAATATTTAGTGAACCAGACACATACGAGTACTTTTTTTGGGGGGGGGTAATCATACTTGACTTAAAAAGTCAAAAGTTTAAAACAACTGACCCAGAAAACATTTGTCCAAGTCCAGAGTTTTTAATTCCTTATAACTTTTGAAATCCTTATCGGGGAAAAATTCACAAGCACCTTCCAAAAGTACTTTTGCTATTGCTTTGTGGAAATACTGGCTCCAGCCAGCCTATTGCAAGCATATAAGTTTGTTCTGCACCATTGCTCTCTGTCCTGAAAGCCAGATGCAGTCCCCTGCCCCTGTCCCTTCCCCCGTTGTATTTTTAGGTATGTGTTAGAGGAGATGGCAGGGTGCATGGGGCACTTTGGTTTCTATCTCACAACTCAGGAAAAGCAGCTAACTGTTTGGCCAGAATCAGTGCAAGCGAGGATTTTATCCTTGACCTCTAGGATCTACCTCTGCCTCCTGCCCTGCCTCCTTTCCCAGTGAGTTTGCAGGTACAGAGGTAGCCTATTTCTTGTTAAAACTAGGCTGCCTTCTTGGGTTATTGCCCCATTTCCCAACCAATTTCTGCAACTTGCTTTCCTCTTATTTGTACTGCCCTGATTTTCTATTTAGCATCCAAACAAATAATGCATGATATCATTTACAGCAGGGCAAGTCATAGCTTTATGTGTGTATCTTTTCTCTCTCCAAGAGGTTTAGGCCCTTTTGTAATGTGGTTGGCCGGCTGTGTCACTGGAGCATCCTCCTGCATGACCTCCTCAATTTTTCATTCACCCTGGGGTTCTGGTCTTGGTCCAATCCTCATTTTTCACCCTCGATCCTCTTCCTGGCTGATCTCATCCTGTGCAGTATTCCTAATTGCTTCCTCGCTTGGAAGGTCCGCCTGCAGGCAACGCAAGCTCTGCTTTATTCTCTGTGGAATAAGCATCTCCCCCATCCACTCGGTTGGACTTTTGCTGGGTTTCGTTCTCAGTTACCAGTATCACCCTTTCCCAAATTGCCCACCTGGGACACATCAGAATTATCTTTAACTCCTCTGTTTTCTTCATTCCACACATTCAAGCTGTCCACATCATGATTCTACCACTAAGCTCTGCAGTTACTGCCTAGGTAGTGTCAAATGAAGAGCTAGGCTTCACTCTCCCATCTCTGCTGCTTACTGGGTCTATCATCTTGAGCCCTGATTTTGCTTTTCTTCTCTCCCTCTCTCTCTCCCTCCCTCCCTCCCTCCCCCTCTCCCTCTCCCTCTCCCTCTCTCTCTCTCTCTCTCTCTCTCTCGCTCTTTCTCTTTTTCTCTCTCTTTTTTGGTGGTACTGGGGATTGAACTCAGTATGTCCTCAGCCCTATCTTTTATTTTGAAACAAAGCCTCCCTAAATTGCCTAAGCTGGCCTCAAACTTATGATCCTCCTGTCTCAGCATCCAAAGTACTGAGATTACAGACATACACCACCATGCCTGGCTATGCCTTTTTTCCCCCCCGCTTTGGTACCATGGATATTTTTCCTCTGAACTATACCCCCAACCCTATTTTATTTTTTATTTTGAAATAAGATTTCCCAGCTGGGTATGGTGGTGCATGCTTGTAATCCCAGTACTTGGGAGGCTGAGACTGGAGGATCTGGATTCGCAGCCAGCCTCAACTATTTAGTGAGGCTCTCCACAACTTAGTGAGACTCTGTTTCAAATAAGGAATAAAAAATAGGGCTGGGGATGTAGCTCAGAGGTAGAATGCCAGTGGGTTCAGCCCCTAGTACTACAAAAAAAAAATTTTAAACAAGATTTCCCTAAGTTGCTGAGGCTGGCCTCAAACCTGTGATCCTCCTGTCTCAGCTTCCCAAGTACTGAGATTGCAGGTGTGCACCACCACCCCTGGCTAGGCCTTTCTTAATCTCTGAGGCCCTCGGTTTTTTTCAGAGGTATGATATGGATGATAAAATCCATTTTCTGCATTGCTCTGAGAAAATTGAGTAATTTAATTTTATATGGGGCATCTCACCCAAGCCCGATAAATAGTAGCCAATACATAGGATAACCTCCCTCATGGGTCTTATCACATTTTACTGTACAGTGGCTTCCCCCCTGCCCCCTCTCCCCACCCTGGCCTTCAGACTCTTCTCTGTTCTCCATCTATGTTCCATACTAAAACCAGAGTTATCTTTCTAGAGCTCAACACCATTCCTGGCTTCTTCTCACCAAAGTCTTTACTGTAAAATGCAATGTCCTTTCTTACTTGGCCCCAGACTACTTTCTGTCTTGTCTCCATTACTTCTGTGACCTCTAATTACCTGCCAGGAACTTTCTTTGAAAGAACATGATTTAGAGTATTTTCCATCGACACCCCAACAATATCAACATATATAATAAAAATAGAGAAGTCAGGGTAATGTTGCATGCCTATCCCTGCCGTGTAAAACAAAATCAAATGTGATACACTTGAAAAAGTAAGGCTACCTCCCATTAGGAACTGGTGGAAGGAAATGGTGTGGCATTTAATAGCATCTTCTGTTTTGTTTTTAATAGCAGGCAGACGTTGGAGCTAATAACTTGCTAGCCAGGTGCAGTGGTGCACACCTTTAATCCTAGTGCTTGGGAGACTTGAGACAGGAGAATCACAGGTTTGAGGTCTGCCTCAGCAACTTAGGGAGAACCCGTTTCAAAAAAAATTATTTTTTTAAAGGGCTGAGTGTGTATCTCAGTGGTAGAGCTCCCTGAGGTTCAATCCCCAGTACCAGGAAATAAAACAGTAAGATTGGAACCTACTGTAGATCTTGACAAGGCCAGAGGGAAGTAGGTAGCAGAATAGACTGGGAGAAAATAAGTGAGCCCAATATTTGGGGCTATGGATGACTAATTATAGAGTGAGGTGCACAAAACAGACCTACTGCTGAAAGCAAAGGGTTCAAGACTTAGTGTGATTTCTAATTCTTGTTCCTCACCCCCAAGGACACTTGCTTTTGCTAGGACACACTGACTCTGTACATCTCCTCCACACCCCTCATTTTCTATGTCCAGGCCTCCCTGCCTGCAGTTCCCAACCCACAAGCATCAGCATTTCTGGAAATGCATGAAGGACACAGATAATTTTATCACTTTATTTTCTCTGTACCCATATAAAGAGTGCTTTCAAGTTTCGAAAAATTATGAAAGCAACCGGCTTATCATTTTATCTCCAGGAATTTGTGAAGTCCTTAAAGTTAAGGACAGGGCCTTCCTGATCTTTCTGTTCCTCCATGTTCTAACCGATTGGCTCAATGACTGCTTCTCACTGGACTTGGGAACTCTTTCACAAATAGTGCAAAATAGCTGTCAGCCACTGGAAATAGCTAACTTCACAAGAGGAATGCTTCCCAGAGAAATCCAGCCACTGAGCAAATATGGATGAAGTGCCCACCATGTAACATGTCTTGTTTTACCATGGAGATCAAAAGGGGAAAGTCTTTATTTTTCAAGTAACTTAGGATCAGATGGAGAAAACAGATGATGAAGAAGCAAATAATGTAGATAAGTTTCAGAATGTGACATAGGAAGAAATTTAACACTTAAACTGCCTGACTATTCTGTAAGAGCCATACGTGTATCATGATGGATTCAAAACCACCTTTCCTCAACCATCTGGGTTTCTCTTTCATTTCTGTCATATAATTACACGAAGCTTCATTTTAGTATCAATTACCAGAAAGGAAAGCTGGTCAGCTTCACCTATGGTCTTTGTTAATGTTGTGCTACTTACTTCTTAGGCTTCCCTAGCATCAACCTCTAAGAAAGAGGGGTCTCCAGGCATACCAAACTCTATGCTTCTTTAGGATTTGTGGGTAATGGTGAAGTTACATACTTGCTCTGACATGGCAGTTTGTGCAGGTAGAAACGCATTTGCTTGTGCATATGTCTCCCTTAAAAGTAGCAAGAATATATCTCGTCTATTCCCCCTGCAAATGTTAATCCCTAATTTATGGGTATTCAAGTGTGGCCTCTTCAAGATTTCTCATCTGCCCGAGAGTGGCCCTTGGCAAAACACTAGGCCAAAAATGACTGCTCAGTTGTGATCATGGTATTTGCTATATTCTAAGAGTTCACAGTTCAAAGCCATTTATTATATCAACAAGGCTATTAATTTTAATGGGAAATCTTTTCTTTTCTCTCTCTCTCTCTTTTTTTTTTTTTTTTTTTTGGTACTGAGGTTTGAACCTAGGTGCATTCTACCTCCAAGTTACACCCCCAACCCTTTATATTTTGAAATAGGATCTCACTAAGTTGCTGAGGCTGTCCTTGAACCTGCAATCCTTCTCACCCTCCCAAGTACTGGGATTATAGGTGTGTGCTAAACCCAGCTCCATTTTGTCTTTGAGGGATGTTCGTCTACCTTTATGGACATAGTTCTTTAAGACCAGTTCTTGGTGTCTACTTTCTTCTGCAGCAAACTGTCACTGTTATTTCTTAGTAATACCTCTTAAATGTATCTAGTACCTATTCTCAAGTGGCTTTTAGGAGTTGTAAGTACTTCATGGCTTATTATTTTTATGTACTTTCGAGAAACATGACATTTTATCATTTTAAGGGGCTTTGCAATTTTTCTTGCTAATCATTCATTTCTACACCCACATCCATCTTAGTAAACATCTCCATTTTGAAAATGAATAAATAATCCCAGAGCTGGTGGAAGGAGGGTCCATTTGGATTTTAGAGTCTTTGAGTTTGCCACAGAGATGGCCACTTCTTGCCTCTAAAGGGTGACTGGGAAGTAGTTTTTGAATGTTCAAGAGAAAGGAACTCATGTTACATAGTTCCTTGGATTACCATCAAATCCTTTCTTTACCACCACTGCTGAGGTTTTGCTTTAAACCATCAGCCTTATATTTCAAATAGTGACTTGTGATCCCAGCGTCCTGCAAGGAGGGAACAGTCGAGTCTGGAAGAACAGGACTGAACCCCGTTTCATTAGTTCTTGGCTTCTGCCCGCCATCTGCAGACTTTACTGCTTGCTCTCCATGACACTGACAGAAGCCCTTCCTCTGAGGTCAGTAAGTTGGAGTCAGAGAAACTTTGTGTCTTCTGCTCAATATCAGCAGAATGGAAGGAAATTCACCTGTTCACACATGTGTTTATCACCATCGCCAAGCTCCAACCTCGTGTTATGCACTGAGTAGTCTGGAAATCGATTTCCTTTAGGCCTTGGTTGTTGCTTCAGATTCATTTCACCAGTTCTGTGTGCTTCCTTTCCATCTTTCAAAACAATATGGTATGTTTCTTTTTTTAATATACTTTTCTTGGTGCATTGTAATCACACATCATAATGAAATTCAGAGTGACAGGGACGTACTTGCACACAGCATTTGGTGGGCTTTCCCCTGGATCCCACTCTTCTCCCTTCCTTCCCCAGATAGGATATTGAGATTGGCTTTGATAATTTCATATGTGTAATAGTGTAATTTGGCAGCTAGGAAGAAATTCAGATATGGGATGTTTCTAAAGTAAACTTGGCAATTCTTGGTATCTGTGACTGGCAGTTAAATGGATTCAATGTCCTTGATGTCTCCATTTTAGGATTATTCTTTTAGGCTGCGGATCTGAGAGGCAGGCTCGGTTTTTGTAGTGTCCCATATTACATCAAAGGAGAAATCTGCTCGGCCACATCCCTATATCCCTAGCACACTTCATATTATACACTGTTATACTAATGCTTTCTATTACTTTGGCAATGTAAATGTCAAAATGCAAAGATGAGACCCAGAAGGTAGAAGACAGTTAGAGTGATTAATGCCATACTTAAAATAGTTGGTTTTTTTTTTTTCTGGAAATGAACTATAACAGAATAAACGCACATATAATTTACCTTTGTAAAAATTTTTAGGAAGCTCAAACCTTGAAAGGTCAAGAAGCTGGCTGATTCTCTGCTCTCCACCAATATCCCACACTGCAGTGCTTTTCCAGTTCTTCCCTCACCAAGTTTGCATGATTGGCTAAAAATTTAATTAAAAAATATATTTTTAGTCAGGCATGGTGGCACACGCTTGTAATCCCAGCATTCAGTAGGCTGAGACCGGAGGATCCAGGTTCACGGCCAGCCTCAGCTGGCCCTCTGCAACTTAGTGAGACCCTGTTTCAAAATAAAGAATAAAGAATAGGGCTGGGGTATAGCTCGGAGGTAGAATGCCCCCAGGTTCCATCCCAAGTACCGCCAAAAAAAAAAAAAAAAAAAAAAAAAAAAATATATATATATATATATATATATATATATATATATATGCAAATAGAGGGAATCTAATTTTTATTGTTTTTTGTTAATTACTGCTAGAATTTTTTTTATGGAAAATTTTCCACTACAAACCTAATTTGGTAATAATCGAGATTGTTAAAAATTAACTCTTATTGTTGATGACCAATAATAATAATAGTAATAATAATAATTTGCCCCCAAAAGTGTTTAGTCCACCTAGCTTCAAACTTCATTTGGAATAAAGTTTGAAAGGCGCCAATATGTTACTCTTATCCAAGATATAACTTTCTAAATTTTTCATCAGCTTCCTATTCTCCCAGATTATTACATCACATTAGAAAAAGTGTTGCTTAAACGCTTCTTAAAAGTTATGCCTTACTAGGGTGTGTGCGTGAGCCACTGTGTGAGGCGGGTGCTGCCCAGGGGAGGACTGACCGAATTTCCAAGATAGGTCAGTGTTGCCCTTCTCTACGGAAGTCACTTGATCCTTCTGCTGCACTTGAACTTTCTCAGTTGAGGAGATAACAGCACCAGCTCTTCCTGCTCCTCAGCATTATTGTGGGGATTAAGTGAGCTACTACATACAAAAAGTCTTGAGATTTAAACACTAGCACATGAAAGGAACTTTTCAGGGTTATAATCTGTATCAACTAATGCCTGACTTGGAAGAAGAACACCTGGTTCCAGTCAGCATTCGTGCAGCTATAATCAAAAAGATTGACCACATCACTTAGAGGAAAGAAGGTTTATTTTCTTATGGTTTGGGGTTCGGTCCATGTGAGGAAGGGGACCATGGATCTCAGGGCATGGTGACAGGAGGCAGAGAGAGGGAGAGGAGTGGGCTGTGCTCTTCACATCATAGAGGCTGGAAGGAAGAGAGAGAGAGAGACAGAGAGAGAGAGAGAGGGAGCGCACGCCAGGGGAGAAACCATTTATATAATCCCCAGGCCACACTCCAAGTACCCACCTCCAGCCATACTCTACTGGCCTGGGTCATGACCCGGATGAATCCATTGCAATGGATTTCTCCACTGCGGTGATTACAACCCTCATGACTCAATTATATTGGCTCCAAATAGTAATAAATAAGCTCTTCAGGGGACATTTTATATCTAATTATAACACAGCTTTTCCATGTCTTTGTAAAGTAAACTATATAAAGGAAATTTGAAAATAAAATAATCCCTTCCCTGCAGTTGCAGGGGTTAAAAGTAAATTAGTTCTTCTTATTATTATTTTTTGTACTGGGGATTAAACCACCCACGGCATTTTACCTCTGAGCTAGACACCCAGCTGTATTTTATTTTATTTTATATTTATTTTAAAACAAGGTCTCACTAAGTTTACTGTGACTGGCCTTGAACAAGCAATCCTCCTGTCTCAGACTCCCACATACTGGGATTATAAGCATGAGCCACCAAGCCCGGCACAAATTCATGCCTTTATTTAACAAATATTTATTAAGCACCAGCAAAGGGAAATATATTCTATTGGGAGCAGTAAAAAGTACAAAGAATTATTCAATGTACATTTGGGGTCAAAGGCTTATTATAAAATATGTAAATGAGCCAGGCATGGTGGCACACGCCTGTCATCCCAGTACTTGGGAGGCTGAGACAGGAGGATCTCAAGTTTGTGGCCAGCCTCAGCAATCTAGTAAGGCCTTCGGAAACTTAGCAAGAGCTTGTTTCAAAATAAAATAGGGCTGAGGGTGTAGGTCAGAGATAGAATTGCCCTGGGTTCAATTCCTGGTACCATAAAAAATTAATTAATTAAAATATATAAATGTTATAAATAACATGGCTTCTTGCTGTTCACTCATCCTTTATAAGTCCAAATTCACCACTTGCAACTGGTGGATGTAAGGCCCTCAATCTGTCATATGAGTGAATGCACTGTGGTTATATGTTAGTTTAGCCTCCATTAAAAATCATATGGAAGTATGCAAAATAGGGCTGTGTGTTTGAGCGGTGCGTTTTCACCTTCCTCTAGTGGATAAAACCCATGCCAGATGTCAACGCCATCATTCCACATTTTATGAATATTTGCTCTGACCACACAGACCCCATTTCATTACAAGCTCTTCACATGATTTAGAACTAATTTGCATCCATTGCCCCATTTAACTGTGGGGCAAAGAGAGCCAAAGAGAGGTCAAGAGCCTTCTGGCCCGGCACTCAGCACAAGTCAAGAAGACAGGGTCACACTCTATCTTCCTAAGGTCTATTTGGCTCCAAGCTCATTTACATGATGCTTTTCCTCCTTCAAAGGAACATCTTCAATTTTATATGCTATCATTCCCTGACAAGGTCATTCATTTCCACATATTGCACTCTGTAACTTTCGTATGTTTTAATGAAGCAAGGATACATCAAACTGGGGTTGTTTTAGGGACGAGACCCTTGTTTTATGATCTGACCTTTGTCAAGTAATTCACTACGCCTTTAAACCACCTGCAAACAGGGCTGATGACTGGCTGGCTCTCCTTTGCTTTTTCCCCACTTGATACCCTAAGCATAATCAGTGTGCAACAAAAATTATAAAGAACCTACACACACACACACACACACACACACACACACACACACACACACCTGTAAAAATATCTCCATTTTTCTAGCTGTGGACCAAGACCAAGTTTAGAGGTTAGAGATCTAGCAAGATATGTGTGTGTGGGGGGGTGCTGCTAATATTCAAATATATTATTCAAATATGCTCCAAGTCCAGGTGATGACTGAGTAAACTATCATGCTGACCCAGGATGGAGGTGAGACTTACATTCAGGAACCCAGGTCTGTTTCACACTGCTGTTTTAGGTCGGGTCGCTCCCTCTAAGCTGAGAATGTTCTTGACTTCCGGTCAGTACACACCTCCTGGACTGGTACCTTAACTTGCACTTTTGGACGACCAATTGTCCATATACCTCATCTGTCTTCTCAGTGTAATGTTTAATTTGTTATTTCACTTGCTTAATAAGCCCGTAGTGCTTCTGATTCCAATGAACAGATATGCAATGTGTATATTCCTGGTTAACTGTGCATTCAAAGCCCAGTGAATACAATGAAGTAAGAAAGCAGATTTTCTTACTTTGGAAAAAGCAACCCTTTGGCCTTTTGGGCGAGGACGTTGATGAAGACTTTCATAGGACCAACAATCTTTGCATTCTATATTCTGTTAAAGGTGAACTGTGCTTGATTTTTGAGAACTCTGGTGTACACAGAGTTAAAACGTTTCCAAGTCCCCCGATCGCTGTCCTCTACATCTATGATCCCGGGTGGGGCTTAGGGTCTTGACCTTGTCACTCTTCCTGAGGACAAGAGGAGAGGAACAGATGAATCCAACTGTGAATGCAGTGTCCCAGAAAAAGAGAGGCAAAAATCCTTTTTAGCATACTGACCTATCCACATCTTCCGTTAGTCCTCTGCAACGCTTGCCCATAGTTGATAGCAAAAGGAAACTGGGAAACGGGTTTTGCTATTAAATGCATAAGAGAAAGGTTTACAGAGTTGCTTAATTTTCTTTCCATTTATTTTTTAAGATGGTAATTAGGAGCACTAACACCAGCCAGGCTTGAGTGAATGCAAACAAGACCCCTATAGGCAGCACAGTGTATTAGTGTAAAAATATGCCTAGGCAACATAACTCGTCAGCGGGGATTATTTCTACTTAGTGAATCTGCAGGAGCCCCCTTTGCTCTACTATTCAGCATTTGACTAGGGAAGGGAGTGGAGAGAGAGAGAGAGAGAGAGAGAGAGAGAGAGAGAGAGAGAGAGAGAGAGAGAGAGAGAGAAAGGGGGCGCATTAGTGAACAGCGACTGTGGCATTGATGTTTGAGCGCACTTCTGAACTGGCTTTTGTTGAGTCTATCAGTGTAGAAAGCATGCGCTGTCCCAAATCTGCTGTTACTATGAGAAATGAGGAGCTGCTTTTAAGGTATGTTGTTGCCTCCTTTGTTTATAATGTGTGCTTTTTCTAGTTTCCAGAGCTGGCTTGGACAATAAGCATGCCCTGAATCAAGTAGCTTCCTGATATTAGAAAACAAGGGGGGAAAAAAGAATCTAAAGAGAGAGGAGAGAGAGAGAGGAAAAGGAAATCGAGACCCAGAGATTGGGAGAAAGAGCAAGCGAGAGAAAGGAGCACAGCTGTGAGCGGGTTCTATTTGTACTAGTTGCCTTTTGAAAGCTGATCATGTATTTGCTTGCTGCTATTTGTGAGTGGCCGGTGGATCATTTTAAGGGCTCCGAGTCTGGCTCTTGGTTCATCTTCTCCTTTGCAATGTCTAAGCCTCTTGCATTATTATGCGCTCTGCATGGAATAACCACCGAAAAGGGAGCTGAGGAGACTCCATATTAGACTTGCGTTCCAAATACCGCTCTAATCTGGACTTAGCCTACCTAAATAGTCGTCCCGTATTGCCAGGTTTGGATCACTTTGTCCTGTTTGCCAAAATGTGTACCTGTTTGGAGACCTCTGTTCATGCATGGCGTCCTGGGTCCCCATGTATGGAAAGCGAATATGCGTTTCCTGCATCCGTGTTGGGGTTCTATCACATACCAACAAGGAGGTACCACTGACCTTTGGGGAAGCAGAGAGAGAATTATGATAGAATTGGCATCCTGATTTGAAAAATGTAGTCTTTTGTTTATTTGCTAGCAGACGGTGTAGCACTGAATACATCTTTGGGTATGACAATGGGACCGATTGAACAATGGGGCTGTCAAACTAGCTTAATGCATGTCTGAGGCTTTTTTTTTTTTTCTTTCTCGACACCCTTTTTATCTCCTATAATCTTGTTTGTATAGACGATCCGAATGAAGAGCTTTTAGAAATGCTTGTTTGTGGTTTTATGCTTTTAAAAAATTTAGTATCTGCCGGCTCACAGAGCTTTTGCATTTTGCAGTTATGTTGGTTGGATTAAGTTAGAGATTTACTGCTTGCCTCTCTGTTAACTACAGAAAGAAAACTTATTGAGAATGCTTGTGATACATTATCATTCTGGCAAATATCTTCTGATTAGACCTGCTTCCGTGGTATTTAATGCTTGGATTTTTAAAAATTTGCCCATTTGGTGGACTTAGGGAATGTGGCGTGGTAGAGAAGTTAAGAGGACTATTTTGAATGCTTAAGTAAATTATAATTTCTGGTGTCTACCTCCCTTTTTGGCATGCATGTAGACAAACAGCTTGGAAATTCAAGGACAATTGAGAACTTTTGGCCCTTATAGTTTTTTATCACAGACTACTATTGTATCGCCTATTAAGTTGTTAAGTTAAAGGTCTCTGTGGGATATACTGATTTTTTATTTATGCTTCCATCCTCATAAAATGGGCTTCTATGCAAGGTAAACCTTTCTCACGTCTTCAAATGTCTTTTATAAGATAAGCATTGGTTTCTGAGGTGAAAACTGTGAGACCAAAAAGGGAACATGGAGAAATCAGTCTCAAACTTCTCAAATATTGAAACCATCTTTATTACATTAGATATAAAAGAGTTGGCCCTCGCATAGTAAATGATAATTGATTTACATGAGCATGGCTTCACTAAGGTTGATTTCCATGAAGAATATGCATTTAATGTTTTAGTGTTTTGCTTAATTAGCTATTTGTACCAGAGCAATATTTCAAAATATATCAGTAAATTCATAAAGAAAGGCTAAAAGTCTAATTTTAAAAAAGCAGAAGGAAAATTATTTTAAAAGGAAAAGTTTAGAAAAATTAGTCACAAATACTTCCTGTTATATGTTGGTTCAAATTAGTGATGTTCCCCATAAATAAGAAACAAGGTGTATTACTTATAAAGACACACTTATGAAATACCAGCTATGTTTTAGAGTTTGGAGATGGATTTCAATTTTTTAAACTTAGACTGAAATGCTATGAAATATCGAATGCATAATTACTTACATAAATATTACAGACCAAATGAGGTTGCTTCCTCAAGTAGAGATTTCCTATGGGTAATATTTTCGGAGCCCTGGTGCACCCGAGACATATATATGGAGTGTAATGATGTTTTTAAAGTTATTCATTGTGGATAGAGTGGATTATAAAGGCATACTTGTTATTTTCTCTTCCTTCCAATGGGATCTGAACGGCTTCTGCCACTGGGCGTACCACTAATTGCTTTTAGGATGAGCTCATAAAAGGTAAATGGGTGAAGTTTCATATCTGAGGCAAGCCAACCATTACCAGCATACCCAGGGTCTGCTTTCACAGGCATTTTTAGTCCAAAACAAAGATTGCAAGGTGTGTGTGTGTGTGTGTGTGTGTGTGTGTGAGAGAGAGAGAGAGAGAGAGAGAGAAAGAGAGAGAGAGAGAGAGAGAGAGAGAGAGCGAGCGAGCGAGCTAGCTGGGTAAAATGATCTTCCAATTATCTAGCTGCTTATCAGGAGCTTACTTAAGTAAAGGAATCACTTGGAAACCTTCATGTTGATTTTTTTTTAAACTAAATTGTCTATTATTTAATAGTGACCTTTTCACTTTAATTCCTACATGGTCATATTTAAGTCTGGAAACAAGAGAAATCTCTTCTCACTTTTTTTCTCTGGTTGTTTGATCTTATCACCAGAATCCAGGATTTGGAGATACCCCAGCCCCTTCCGACGTCTAACACATAGATGTCTTTTTCTTTAGCCCAATGGGGAAGGTAGGAGATTGCCAGAAATGGGTACACGTGCCTGCATTCATTTCTACAACAGTAACAAGAGGACATGATCTGTATCCTCCTCTAAGACTTGAGTCCCCAGGATAATGACCTAAACAAATGTAGAAATAAAATTTAGTTCTAAGTCCAGACCTGCAGAAAAGGAATAATAAAAGGTTCAAACTGGGAAAATGGTTTCTTTCAATAGAAAGTAATGATCACGCCCTAAGCCCCTTTACACATGAGCCTTGAGAACAGTCAGGAAACAGTCACATAGATGTGTAGAGATGTGTTCGGCAGATCTCAGACCGAGATCTGTAACCTCACTGTTTTTAAATTCTTTTATTTGTTAAGATAGACCATGACAGCTTTTTTTTTTTTTTAATGAGTGGATACAATTGAAAATATATCCTTTGGGGGGGTTTATTAAAAAAACAAAACAATAACAAAGGAGAGCATTTGATTAATATTCATATCTAGAACTTTATAGCAAGTATAGATTGTACTTGAATACTGAGGAAGTCATTCAAAGAGTGAGTCAATACTAATTATTGTAATCAGGGGGGTTAATTAGGTGAAAATGTGCCTGATGGAAAGTTCATTGCTCACCGCCCTGGAAACACGCAGGTTCCTGGGGGTAAAAAAAAAAAAAGGGTAGAAAATGCAAAAGGAAGAGTGCTCATGTGGGAACGATGGCGCAGGATTTAAGGCATCAGAATTTGTAGGTGACAAACATAACTTGATTTTGTGTGATTGTGCTAGTGAGGAAATGTGAACTCTCCACCTTATTTATTTATTTATTTATTTTTCGTGCATGTGTGTGTGTGTGTAGAGAGATGTATATATATATAAAAGTTATTAGCGGAATGAAGTGTGTTTAGTGGCACCTGCTTTGTAGCATTTGTCCATACTTTTTTGAAAACAGCACAAGTTCAAGAGACAATAACGCCTGCCTGCCTGGATCATCCTTACTAGCCCTCATGGAATTCCTTTCTCCATTTTGATAATTTCTGAGGGCTATGTTAGTGGGGGGGGGGGAGAGCAGGGGGTGTTCATAGTTCCTAAGACTGTAATTGTTCCTGGATTGGGGAGTTTTTCTGCATGAACAGGGACTTTTTATTCTGTCTGAAAGATGAGGCACTGGTTTGGAGTGAATTAAAATTCATGGCATTTTATTTGGCTGACATTGGGAAGAGGGTGTCAGAGAAAGAAAAGCATATGTGAGATTTGGGGTTGTAGCCAGTTCAGAATAGAAATGAAGTATCTCCGAGCTGGAGCAAGTTTCCAATCAAATAGCAGCAGCCTACAGAGATGAGACTAAGAGGGAAGGAAGTCAGTTGTAGGTGTGTGTGTGTGTGTGTGTGTGTGTGTGTGTGTGTGTGTGTGTGTGTAAGCCCCATTCAACCCAGAGATCCGGCTGGTTAACTCTGATTTGGGGGACGAGGCACACGTTGGTCTCAGACACACCCTGTGCATCTTGCAAAGTCTTTAGAAGCCGTCAGGGACAGGTATGAATACCTTCTCTGTTGCTTTCTTCCGTGTGCCTGATCCTGGCACAATTTTCTTGTATGTCAACACTATCCAAGTTAACAGGAAATGGCATCTGTGGAGAGGGTGACACCAGCGCAGAGTGACACGATTTCGAGGGCAGCTTGAGCTCCTGCTACCTGAGCTCATTGCGGGTTGACCCGCCCCTGATTGGCTGTGCAGGATCCTGATGAATCACCGGAGTTGATGAAGCAGGGCTGCCAGCATGCCCTCAGAGAAAACCAGAAAACTCAAATTTTCCTGTAAAATTATTCAGTCCAACAAACTTTGTTGTCATGGCAAAGAAGAGCTTGCGTAATGCTGCTATACCACCGGGGATGGCTAGGGCTTTTTCATCTGTTGCTTGAGAAAGCTCCAAGCTGCAATCAGTAAGAGCCCTGGGTTGAAACTGAGGCAGAACAGGGCTGGCTTCTAGCAGGTGTGTGGACTACCTAGCATGGGCGCTGTTGTGTCTCTGTGCAGAAGTCCAGCAGTGCCCTTCACCCCTCCTTGGAATGCTTACTATCTGGGTCATAACAAGGACCACGGCCCCTGTACTGTTTATCACACCTTGCTTTTTGAATGTCTTGGTATGGGACTTCATCTATCTACCTACCTACCTACCTACCTGTCATCTATCTTTTTTTATCCTGGGGATTAAACCCAGGAACATTCTAAGCTATACCTTTAGCCTTTTTTATTTTGAAGCAGGGACTCTTTACATTACTGAGGTTCTCACTAAGTTGCTCAGGCTGGCCTCAAACCTGTGATTCTCCTCTCTCAGCCTCCCAAGTATAGGGGTGCATGCACCATCACGCCCTGCTAGTCCATCTCTTTTGAACTCTGGGGCTTGGGGGTAGCTGTTCATCCAGAGATGCCGTAGGAGGCCTCCGGAAATGAAGAGCCCCTGAGTGGGCAGGGGCCTGACTTCCTGGTGAGGACTCATTTAGACCTTCTTGAAGAAAAGGAACGGAGACCTCATTCCAAGGCCCAGAACGCTCCATGCCTGTTCTCCATGGCCCATAGCCTCTGGGTGGGCTGCAGGCCTTAGATCAGTGCAAACCTAACCCTGCAAGAGAATAGGATGAGGGCTGGCTTTCTCTCTTCCTTCTCAGCTGCCAGTTCTATGTTGCAACAAAGATGGGGGTACAGGGTGTTGTGATAGGGGTAAGAACTAAAACTCAAGTTTATTGACTCTGTGCCTGGGACTACACTAACCACTTACCTTTATCTTGCATAATTTAACTCTCGCAGAGCTCCAAGAGTTGGGGGGTGGTGATTATTATTCCCATTTTAAAGATGAAAACACTGAGACTCAGAGGGATAAAGTCATGGGCCTGTTCATACCCAGTACAGAGTGGAAGGATCTGTAATCTGTAACTCAAGGCTCAGCAAAATCCCTTCTCTTGCCAGTGAAAAGCATCACAAACAATTTAGCATTTGATTTTCTTTTTCTTTCTTTTCTTTTTTTTTTTTTTTTTTGGACTGGGATTGAACCCAGGGTCATTCTACCTTGGAGCTATATCCCCAGCCCTATATTATCTTTTTTATTTTGAAACAGGGTCTTGTCTCGTTATGTTGCTAAGGGATTCACTAAGTTGCTGAGGCCGGCTTTCAACCTGCGATCCTCCTGTCTCAGCCTCCCAAACACAGGCATTACAGGGATGAGCCACTGTGCCTTGCTAGCATTTGGTGTTTCTTCCTCTGTTGCAGCATTTTCCTATAGATGTTGATTTGGATGTGCTTCCGTGTGTGTGTGTGTGTGTGTGTGTGTGTGTGTGTGTGTGTGTGTGTGCTTTTTAACCAGAGAGAGAGTTGTACAATTCAGCAAGCAGCAGCCATCACCTAGGGTCTGAGCTCAAATCACCATTCATTCTTCATGGTTTCCCTGCCAACCTCCTCCTGAATTCCAGTCCTTTTAACCTTCCTTAACTTCCAGTGCCAATCTTAGAAAGAGTGTAGGATATACCCGACTGAAGAAATAGAGACTGATGATAAGGGAGAAAGAATTAAAGGAATAAAAAGGAAAAAATAATTGAAAGCAGATTTTTCTGAGTTCTAACAATGTCGCTCTGGAACCTCGCCAATAACTTAGAGTTCATGAGATCTTTGAATTAAAGAACCCCAATGTGTCTTTTCTCTGAGGCTTTAACCTGTATAAGGGGAACAAATATTGGAAGGCATGATAGAGACATTTTAAAGCATTATGAAATTAAAATGTGAGTTTTTATTTGTATAAATTGCCAAAATATGTCATGCTGCAACCATGAACAATCCAGCAACGGATACATACAATACGGGATTAAGAACATGGTCTTGGTCATCAGGCAGCTCAGAACATTCCTAGGACAAAGAGAGGCCAGTGGACGACAAGGGGACAGTGGAAAAATGTAGAGAGAAGAGCTTGAACATGGCCTTGAACGATGGGCAGGGAGAGGATCGAGGAGAAGGAAAGTGTCCTTAGAATGCCCAGGATATATTTTTGTCATTAAAACCAAAGAAAACCAAACCTTCAGCTCAGTTCTCTTTGTTCCTCATTCCCATCTCTCCTCTCCAACCTTGACACATTCCTACCACCTAGGCGAAGGCAGCTGTGAAGATGAATGGAGAAATGAGAGGCTGAAACTTAGGTAACAAAGAGCTTCACACTCAGCAACAGAGACGAGATATGATGCATTCCAATCCACTAGGGTAGATAGCAGTACCACTTTTTCGGAAGGATTTGGGGTAGTTCTCTTACAAAAAAAGCTGGATGTCGTGGTACAACACACCTGTAATCCCAGTACATGGGAGGCTAAGACAGAAGGATCAGGTTTGACAACAGCCTCGGCAACACAGTGAGACTCTCAGCAACCTAAGGAGACCCTGTTTCAAAACAACAAAAAAAAATTTTTTAAGCCCAACCATCACTGCAAAAACATTTTTTTTATATTTTAATTTTTTTTATTAATTGGTAAATTGTAATCATACATCTTTGTTAGGTACAAATTGATAAAGGCATACTTGCACACATTTTTCATTTAACCCCTTCCCCAATTCCCACTCCACTCCCTTGCCCTCCCTCCTTCTCAAGTTTAGTTTAGTGATTGACTTTGTTATATTTGTGAAAGCACATCATGTACATTAGGGTGTCCCACCCCCCACTCTTACCCCCCGTCCATCACCTTCAGTTGAGTAAACTTCTTTGCTTATTGAGGGTTTCTCCTTTTTCATCTGGAGTCCCTCTTATGCCCCATTTTCTCCCTAGCATCCGCATATTAGGGAGAACATATGCTTCTTTACTCTTTGTGACTGACTAATCTCACTTAACATAATGTTTTCCAGTTCCATCCATTTCCCTGCAAATAACATGATTTTGTTCTTCTTTATGGCTAGTAAAATTCCATTGTGTACATATCCCATAGTTTTGTAATCCATTCATCTGTCGATGGACATCTTGGCTGTTTCCATATTTTGGCAATTGTGATTTGTGCAGCTATAAACATAAATACCCATGCATTGGTCTGATAGTTTGGTTTCCAATCTTTTGGGTAGATACCCAGAAGTGGTATTGCTGGATCATATGGTAGGTTCATGCCCATTTGTCCGAAGATTCTCCATACTGTTTTCCACAGTGGTTGCACTAATTTGCAATCCCACCAACAATGTATTAGGGTTCCCACTTCTCCACACCCTCGCCAGCATTTATTGTTGTTTGTGTTTTTTATGATTGCCATTCTGATTGGAGTTAGGTGAAATCTCAAGGTAGTTTTGATTTGCATCTCTCTGATTGCTAATGATGTAGAACATTTCCTCATATATTTATTGGTCATTTATATTTCTTCTTTTGTGAGGTGTCTATTTAAATCCTTTGCCCATTTTTTGATTGGGTTATTTGTTTTCTTAGCTGTGAGTTTCTTGAGTTCTCTGTATATCCTAGATATTAGTCCTCTATCAGAAGAGTAGCGGGCAAAAATTTTCTCCCACTCTGTGGGCTCTCTGTTGAGGTTCTTGATAGTTTCTTTTGCTGCACAGAAGCTCTTCAGTTTAATGCAATCCCATGTATTGATCTTCCTTTGAGTTGCTTGTGCTTTTAGGGTCTTGTTGAGAAAGTTTTTACCTGTTGTGTTGAAATGTTGGGTCTATGCCCTCTTCAGGTAGCTGCAAGGTCCCTGGTCTGACTTCCAGGTCTTTGATCCACCTTGAGTTGACTCTTGTACAGGGTGAGAAAGTGGGGTTTATTTCCATTTTCCTGCATATGGTTAACCAGTTCTGCAATACCATTTATTGAAGAGGCTATCTTTTTTCCAGTGTATATTTTTGGCTCCTTTGTCAAAAATCAGTTGGCTGTAAGTGCGTGGGTCTGTTTCTGAATCTTCTATTCTGCTCCATTGGTCTATGTGTCTGTTCTTGTGCCAATACCATGCTGTTCAAAAAAAAAATGTTTTTAAAGAGTTGGGGGGTGTACTTCAGAGGTAAAATGCCCCTGGGTTCAATTCCCAGTACCCCCCCCCAAAAGAGAAATAAATAAATAAATAAATCCCCTAATGGATTTAGTAGGAATTAGCATCAAAAGCAAATTTAAATAAAAAAAATCATTTGGGATTTTCAAAAACCTCTTTCATAGGCTAAAAATGGCTTGAGATTTGAACCATATTATAGGGAAAAAATAAATTTCCTGTGCTCAAAACCTTGATGTATTTTCAACCTACATGTCACTTTAATAGCTTGGTTATGTAATTGCTGTAGTAGTAATTAGGTTAACACCTTGTACTTCTTATCTGAGGATCGAGAAAGGCTTTGATTTGTCAGCCAGTCATCCCTACTAGGAAGTTAGTGGCCACGCATAAGACAAAGGTCGAGCCGATGAATCAGAAAATTAAATGACTTGTGCCCAGCGTCCATCAACTCTTTGACAGATGGAAATGCAAAATCCAACAGGTTGGGTTCGTGAATCTCGTAATCTTTCCACTCTGTTTGAAAGCAGCATTTGTCCTAAAGAGTCAGATCTCCATGAGCCATATCAAATATCTTCTGATCTTAGGAGCCAAAAGCTCTTGTCTGGGAGTCAGTTTTCGTGGTGAGGAGAGTGGGTTCATGCGCTATATTTTACTGATTCCCCACCATGCTTTTACCCTCTTAATCCTCGCTCTCGTTCAAGACCAATTTGTTCAGAAAAAGGAGAGGGGGCACCCAGACAAATGGAGCTGAGCCCCTCTTAGGTTGAAATGTTTAATTCCTGCCAAGATCTGTGTCAGTCCCCACCCCACCCCCACCCCGGCCATTTCTTCTTTCCCTCGCACCTGTTGCCCCTTTGTCTGGCCCTAATGTTATGCCCACAACTGTGTCCTCCCAGCTGTTGCTGATCAGCTGTTGTCGTTTGTCAACTGGTCATTTCTCCTTTTTTTTAAACTTAGCAACACAGTAAGATAAGAACTTCTGGCCCTGCTGGTGGGAGGAGGGAGGGGTTTTCAAGGGCGAAGGAATTAGAAACCTCGGGTCTGATAAGCATGCATTTCATTCCTCCAGCCAGGCTGGCACCAGATAAGGGCACCTGGTATAGTTTGACAAATCTCGGCATCTTCAAGAGGGCAACGGAACATTCCTTCAAAGGATTTTTTTTTTTTCTAATTTTTGAGTGCCTTCCACATTTGAATCTCCATGTTAGACAGGGAAGCCCTCTTCTCCTCCCCCACCCCTTTCCCCAGACTTCTTCCCAATTTTCACATGCCATTTACTGGTTTCATGATACATGATCTCCCAACCTCTCCTTCCCTCCCCCCTAGTGATGTCTGGAAAGGACTCCCACCGTTCCCTGCACACAGCTGTTGAGAAGCCAGCCTTGGTCAAGGCCGGTGCAACTTGATTGCTTGTGCAGATAAGCCACGTTCTTTGGTGGTCATCCACTTCTGGGGACTCCCAGCTGTAGAGGAAAGCTTCAGGAACCCTGGGCTGGCTCCCACCTGAGAGCAAGAGAAGGAGGGAAAGGAGAAAGGAAGAGTTAGCTCAGAAAGAAAGAAAAGAAGGCTGCGGCCGTGGAGTGATGCAGAAAGAGGAAAGAGGGAAGAACAAGTTAGGGGGAGAAGCGATGAGGTGGCTGGGCTCTGGGTCTGAGAGGTCCAGAGTCCTGACATTTCTTCCCTTTGGAGTGGACGTTCCTGACAGCTCGAGAGTATCTCACTTCACCATGCGAAGGTATGTAACCAAAGAGCCAGCTTCCCTTGGAGGGGCTGTTCAGAGGGCAGACGAATCCACCATGCTGCCTTTGGGCTCTGTTAAAAGCAGATTCCCAAGAAACACAAGACTGCAAAACCCCAGCAGAAGCTGCTCTCCAGGGAGATCGACTACTTCATATTCCTTTTAACCAATGTGAAATAAGAGTTTAATAATGAGTTCATCTGTATGGGCATTTAATTTTACTTATCCTACTGTAGGAAATGTGATAAAGAAGCTCTCAAAATGAGGAGAAAATAAGTGTTCATTTTCAATTTGGGATTGGGGACATCAATATTTATTTTTTTCAGGGATACCTGTATGGAACTAAGCAAATATATATGTACAATGTATCACTTAAGGCTTTGGGGGGTTTTTTGTTTGTTTTTTTGTGAAGCACTTTTCTTTTTTTTTTTTTTTTTTTGCAGTACTGAGGATTGAACCCAGGGGCATTGTACCTCTGAGGTACATCCCCAGCCCTATTTTTTTATTCTTTTTTGAGACAGGGTCTCACTAAGTTGCAGAGGGCCTCACTAAGTAGCTGAGGCCGGCCACCAACCTGCCATCCTCCTGTCTCTGCCTCTCATGCACATTAAAAAAAAAAAATTGTTTCTTTTTGTAAGTTGCTAATGAAACTGAAGTAAGCCAAGAACAAACACATGGGCACAAAGTCAGATACTCTCCCAGGTACTTAAAATTCATGTGGATTTCAAATTTATTGCCTGGAAATGATGGGAAATCCCATTATAGGGCCTATTTTTCTTGCTCCAAATAGCTCTGAGCTTGTTTTTGGTTTTTTTCTTTAACTAAAACAGCATTGTTAATAAAATTTGAATTCAAAAGTGTGATGGGGTAAAGATGTTTTGGATTCTGGTTTGCCATGAGTCCAGGAGTGGGGGAAAGGAAATCCTTCCTGAAAGGTGGCTTTCTGAGTTGACTGAGAGAACTGGTTCATCTTTGTTCTGTGATTGCCTGGCTGTGAGCTACTGCTTCGAAAGAGACTGCTATGTGCAAAGCCGTGTGCAGGGATTTAAAAAAAAAAAAATGGAAATTCGTCATAAATGCAAAGAGTGATCTGCAGAAAAAAAATCTCATTTCATTATAAACAGGAATCGCGGCATATCAGGCACCAGTCTCTCTACTATAAACTTTGTGCAAAAACGTTGAAATCTATTGTCAATGGACTGTATTCTGGTTCATTGATTTGAGGTGGCAGGAAAGGGATTCTTCCAATTCAAGCAATGTGTATTGTATGTACAAATGCATTTATTAGCACCCTATTTCTACTGAGAGGTTTTTTTTTTTTTTTAATGCTCATGATAATTCAGTGCTCAAACAATGGCCATTGGACAAAACTCAGTATGGGATGAGGGCCGAGGAGGAAAGTGGGGAGCTAACACAGCACAGCACTGGCTTGCCTTGGAAGGCCTCATATAAAATGAGGTCATTCAGAAACTTTCCCTTGAAGTGCTTCCAATTCTTGAATTGCCTTTTGTTTGGGAAATGAATAGCAAGTTGATTAAAAAAAGGAGACAATTAGGGGAGGTGGGGGGATGGGGCTGGAGGAGAGCTTAAGGTTTTTCTACAGAGGAGCTAAGACCATGAGGAAACTTCAGCGTTCCTTACAGCCTGGTCCCCGGTGATGTCACCCACCAGTTCATGTCCAGGAGAGGGGTCTGCTGATGGTCTTGTCCCCTTCCGCTGCCTGGTGATAAGATTCGTGCCTATAAAATTAAGCTGCATTGAACCCCAGTGTTCAAATGAGGCCTGGTGGAACTGGGTGCCAGATAATTTCAACTGCCAAAACATGATACCTGATGGCTCATTACTGCTTGGATGTGCAAAAAGGGGCCCTACTGAGTTGTTTTTAGATCCCCCCCCTCCCCACCACACACACACACTTCTGCCAAAACAGTGAAATGAGAAATTTAGGCTTTTCACCAGGTGGTATTTGGTTGGGTGTTTTTGATTTGTTTTTATTCTTAAGCTTCAAGAGCTTTGAATTTTGTGTTTTTAAAAATCGTTTGTGTGTGTGTGTGTGTGTGTGTGCGAGTGTGTGAGTGTGTGCGCGTGAGCGCTGTGATCATAGAAACTTGAATAGATATTAGAAATGAAAGCCAGGATTGGAAGACGGTTGTGAATAACCTATGGAGTGTGTGTGAGCGTTTTCCTTCTGGCTCCTACATCAAGCGCCTATGCCATCACTACATTATTTATGTATTTGGCAGCCAGAGTATTTATTTAAACTCGGCTGCACTCCATAAGCTTCCCTTGGTTCATGTCTCCGTATCCGACGCAGAGTGAGTTTTCTTTAATATTTGACCCTGGTTTTGCTTCTAACTTTTAAATGGCAAAAGCAAATGTGCTTTGAAAACTATGTTACACTATAGTTGTTAAATAAGGCAATAACCTATGCACTTGTAATTCTCTCTCTATGACCTACTTACATACTACTTCACCCTTCTTATAGTATGATTAAAAGCTGCTTTGAATCCACTATTGCCTCAGGGATTTGAGGCTAGAATTTAACAAACTGCTGAGAAGGCTTAAGTCAGTAAGAGGGCTTCCCTACAGCTTCTTCTAACTAATTCACATGCAATTAAAGAGAAAATAAATATTTTAGAAGTGTACGTGTTAATGAAGCATTTTCTACCTTATAGAATGTCGACGTGTCTAAAACTTTATTCCATAGCTGGCTGGAAAATGTTTCTCTTTTTATTCAGTGTGGTTGTGTTTTGCTTGTTTTGGAGACTGGTTCTGCTCATTCTATCTTAAAATAAGTGTGTGAGATAGTCAGCTCATTGTACACATCAGGGATTTATATAAATAATATATGGACAACCATGAACTGTCAAGGTTTTATCTTTATCCAGCTAATTACTTTATTAAGATAATTAAAAAACCAACTAAAATTTCATAATTTCAAAGGCAGCTGGAAATAGGGTAGGGAGTAACGCAGCTTAGTATTCTTAGGAGAAGTTTGGGCATTTGCGGATATAAGAATTCATTTTATTGCAACTGCTTCTCAATTATTTACAAACCTAGACCTGAATCCTCAGAAAAAGCAGTATTTAAAAATGAAGGTCAGCCTAGCTCTCCATTTTAACTCCTTTGCAATTAGAAGGTTGAAAGCCAGATAGATTGTTCAGCTGAAGAAGGAAATCAAGTCAATTAAGTATGTGTGGACTCAATCGAACACCACAGGCCTGTTCTTCCATGGTGTTCAAGGCACAAGCCTGGCTTTAGAATTGATATGCAGATTAAAAGTTGATACATAAACATCTATTCCATTCATAATCACTGAAGATAGTTCTCATTATTACCAGAAAAACTGATTAGAAAAAAATAGTTTTTTTAAATCTTTTCTCCATAGTGTGTCTGATACATTTAACTACTTGTGACTTAGTTAACCCCTTGGCTACTGTGACCCAGGCAGGCCTTGATTTGTGTTTTGATTTTCTTTAGGATAATAGAAATCAGATTCTTCAAACAAAGCCATTATGTGTATGTATATAGTCATATAGGGTATGTGTGTGCATATATATGCCTGCCTATGTCTGCCTACACACATATTCACACATATAATATATATGTATACACACATATATGTATGTATACACACACACACACACACACACACACACACACACACACTACCCTCAAAGTTTAAGTGATATTACATCACAAAGTAAAAGGTGTTGATTACCATAAAAAGCAAACCATAAACTACTTCTGGCGGGCAATTTATGATATTGACTTAGAATGTAAAATAACGTTATGAAGTTTTACATAGTTGTGACTCCGCTGTGAAAAGTTTGGTTGACTCCAAACAATCAAAATAAGGAGAATACTCGATTAGATTGTTTACTTTGTAAACTGATTTTCTGAAAACTTCTGCAAATTACTTAGAAAAGTGAACTCACCTGCTTCTGCCTGCGTGCGTGTTTGCACTTTTCTCAATTCCTATTAGTAAATCAGTCACACATGTTCAGTGAATATTTAAGCTTCGTGGCTATTACATTATAGACCTAACACACATGAAATCACTCTTGTTTTTAATGGTTGCATTAACTACTAGAAAATGGTAGGTTTGTGATTTTTCATTAAAAAAACATGATTTTTTTGTTGTTGTTGTTTTACTGTTCTTTCAGTTCTTTTTTATTTTTAGTATTTCCAAGTTGAAATAAAGGGCAGTCCAGTTGTGCAAGGTCAGATCCCTCTTTCTCCTTAAAGTACCGCGCCGAGTACTTAAATGTCACCGGGGGCTACACCTAGGTGGTATTCACTTTGCCTAAACCACGAGTACCGTTGGAGTGATTATCAGTTCATACTCTAGCAAGCATACCCCACCGGGAGAGCACACTCCTGGTGGTTCTGCCTCCCGTGGCTTGGCTTGGGGAGCGAGCATGGATCTGGGGCTGGGCTGGAAGTGAATCAGGCTTTGGCACGGGGGCTGCACTAAACCTCCACCACAAGTGGCCATTGCGGCCTGGTGCCAGGTGCCCTGGGGACGCCGGAGCGGTGCACTAGTTTGCACCGGGGGACGCGCGGGGACCCCGGGGCGTGGCGGGCCCGCAGGGGTTAAGCAGCGGCGCGGCGCCTGGAGAGGGAGCTCCGCCCCGCCTGCCTGCCCGCCCGCCCGCCCGCTCCGCCGCACCTGGCGCTCGGCAGCCGGCGGCGCAGGATTTCGGAGGGGATTGGCGGAGAGCGCCGGGAGAGAATGTGACAAGTGCGGGCTCGGCGGGCGCCAGGGGAGGCCGCGCGCACCTGTCCCTGCCCGTCGGACGCGCGCAGAGCCGCCCCGCGCCGCCCCCCGCCCCGCGCCGCCGCCGCCGAGAACATGACTTCTGCCTTCAAGCTGGATTTCCTCCCGGACATGATGGTCGAGGGCCGCCTGCTCGTTCCGGACAGAATGTGAGTGGGGCGAGCCCGAGGGCCGGTGCCCGCGCGGCCGATCGCGGAGCCGCAGCCTCCCTGCGCTCCCGGGGGCCGGCGGGGGGCGCGGGGCGCGGGGGGCGCGGGGCGAGTCGGGGTCCGCGCGTGCTGCCCGCGGGGCGAGTGGACGCTGGGCGGGATCTGGAGGGTCCGGGCGAGGACCGGCCAGCAGCAGGGCGCGGCGAGCAGGGGTCCGAGCGGGGCGAGGGGACGCTGGGCAGGATCCCTAGGTCCGGGTGAGGACCGGCCAGCCGGGCGCGGCGAGTGGGGACCCGAGCGGGGTGGACACGGAGCAGGATCCCCGGGTCGCAGTGAGGACCGACCAGCAGCAGGGCGCGGCGAGCCGGGGTCCGAGCGGGGCGAGCGGACACTGGGGGGATCCCTCGACCAGGGCGCGGCAAACCCGGGTCCAAGCCGGGTGAGTGGACACTAGGGGGGGGGTCCATAAGTCCGAGTGACAGGGGCGCAGAGAACCGGGGTCCGAGCAGGGTGAATGGACACTGGTGGGCAGGACCCATAGGTCCCAGTGAGGACCGGGCAGAGGGGTGCGGCGTCCCCGGGACCCGCCGGCGCGCACGGATTCGGGGCGGGGTGGGCGCGTGCAAGTGTGCACGCTCGTGTCATTTGAAATGCCAGGGCGGATGGAGCTCTCTCCTGGCCCGTTTAAAGATCCCTTCCACCTACTTAGCAAATTACCCACTCACCTGACTTTGCGTTGGAAAAAAAAAAAAAGATTCCGGAGGTGGGGAGAGGAAGAGAGAAGAGGAGCATAGGAAGGGGGAAAAAAATGGATAATTATAAAGCGTTAAACTAGCCAGGTGTACTCTATTGCAGAAATTAGAGGTAATTTTTACGTAATCATGGTGGTTTGTCTGATATGCAGTCTGTAATTTAATAATTAATGTGTTTCTGGTGGTTTTACATGTCGTGAAACTAGGGTAGAGCCGTTATTGGAAGAAGTAGAGGGCTGAGATTCCGGAGGAAAGGAAAGTATGGCTAATTTTTATCTGGCTCGTTAATCTTGATAGGGAAGTTTCTCCTATTAGTCAACAGAATCCACTTGGATATCAGGCATGTTATGTAAAGTAAATAGAAAGACAGAAAAAAAGACTGCCAGAGCGAGACAGAAAGGTCTGCGTCCATTTTTTTAGACACGGAATATATAAAATTCTTTTATCAAGCGAGAAATTTGACAGTGGGTCTAGACTAAAATTTATTTAATGAAGAAAACAAGGGTTGCTGTTGATTAAAAAAATAAATTTCCTGCTCTACCGACAGTTAAAACTTAATATCCATATGCTTTCTGGCACCTTATGGCATTCTTCAAAATGTTGAGGCCATTCTGAGCTTTATGATCCATTTCCCTGGCAACTAACTTTCCCTTGTGCTGTTAGATTCTTTATCTAGTATGTTAAGTGTTATGAGTTGAGATGCTTGAGAAACTCTGCAGTGGCCAATTATTTAAACCCTAAAATAACAAAAAGCGGTGAGAGAGACGGCGGATAGGATCTGCTAAATGTGATTTGTCCTTTCAGTCAATCCAAAGATTTTATCTTGCTTCAGAAGGGTCAGCTTCACTGTCTCAGTTGAGGTAGTCAGAAAATACAAATTAAAACATCACGTCACATTTCCTTTGGGCTCTTTTCTCTGATAAAATTAATTGTGATGGGTAACATCCCCATGATGTTTGTTTTAAGAGGTCTCTGTCTTGTCCTCCCCTTAAAATATACCCCTTTATAGATGCATAATACATGTTTGCACATGAGCTCATTTGCAAGTTTTATGTGTTTCCTCCTCTATGTGGTAGAATTGGGTGGAGCACGAGTTTATATTTCTGGTCACCTGCTACTGAAGTGACCACCATGTACCTAGCTAATGAATGCAAAGTATTAAGGGCCTCTGAAAGATGTGTTCTCTCGTCAATTAAATTATGAATTATGAATTTTTAATTTTGTCCTTTTCATTTGGTAGGTGCATGTGTCTTGTTCAAACTTCTTCTGAATAGAACCTTTCTGTCTCAGTCCTATACAAATCCTAATATGATTTCTACCCTACTTCTCTTTCCAAATGTGCCTTATTTCCAAATGACAGCCTTTGGAATCAAACCAGATTGTTTGCGATGTTTGTCAGCTATTGCTTAATTGAACTAAAAAAAAAAAAAAAAAAAAAGAGGATTTGTAAATGATAGCTTTATTATGTGTCCAAGATAACTGTTGTATATCCCCGATAGCCCTGGGAACGCTGTAGCATGTTTTCCAAAATAGCTTGCAATTAGCTCACATTAGAGACTATATTTGGGGATAGAGGTGTGTGGGAACATAACTTGGGAATAAACGAAACCCACCTAGGCGGCATATTTTATCGCCATACCCATACCGTTGTAAGATAGCTGTGTGGAGTTATCGTTTGGAGGACTGGTTGTCATCTGTGGTATATTGCCATTTGGACTGAATTGCAGTCGGCTGGATATTGGCCTGTTCCTAAAAGGAGCTTAAATAAAGCATAGGGGCTTTTCTCGTGTTGATTTTCTAACGCAGTGAACATATTTCCAATGACGTTTTCCCATAAGAATACATTAGATAAGTTTGCAAGATGTAATATGTTTGAGTCCTCAAGGCAGACGAACAAATAGCTTTTGAGATGAGTTATTACGCTTGACGGCCCCACGAGCCATCCGGTGTTTAAAGAGCCCACATCATTTTAGGTTCTGTAGTGGAATGGAACTGCATATGCTTCCAAGTTTGGGGGCTTTAAATATTCAGTATCGAAGTATAAATGGATATGGACATTTAAAACAATCTTGACTATTAGTTTTGCTTTTCTTCTTATTATTAAAGGCTATTTACAATAAAGCGTAATAAACATAGGAACTGATTTTTTTTTTTTTTTTTTTGTAGTACTGGGGATTGAACTCAGGGGCATTCTACCTCTGAGATATACCCCTGGCCCAATTTTATTATTTTATTTATTTGAAATAGGGTCTCACTAAGTTGTTGAGGCTGGCCTTGAACCTGAGATCCTCCTGACTGAACCTCCCAGGTACTGGATTGACAGGCATGCACCATCACACCCAACTGGGAACTGGTTTTTAAAATTATTTTAAATTGAGGCAGTTTGGGGTTAGTGTTCCCTCCTTTGTGTCTCCTTTTTAGGGGGAATATATATACATTTAGAGTTTCTGTATATTTTTGAATTTTTAAGCAGTTGAGAAATAATGTCTTAGTAATGAGAAATTACAGGTGGGAAATTAATAAGTGCAGTTTAAAAGTATTAGTTCAGATTTGTGGCATTAGAGTAAAATACCAAGAAGAGGCTATAATAAATCAAAATGTAATCATAATTTTTTTTTTTCACAGTCAGTAAGTAGCCTTTTTGAAAATGAGGAAAGTCATTTTGACCGTAAATTCATCTCCTTGGTGAATTGGCCATTTCGTTGAGTAAGTCTTCCTAGTTGAGGGTAATTGACAGACTATTTATCGGCATATAATTAAGCTGGAAGGCGGTCCTAAGAATATCACTCTTAAAGATGAAAGGCGCTTTAGAACCGATCTCATCAGACTTCATTTTATAGATGAAGAAACTGTTAAGGGGGCAATATGACTAGTGTACGGAGGTAATTACTGCCTCTCAGTGATTACAAGAGTTGTTAGGTGAATGCCTGTTACATGCCCAAATACTTTATTTACACTGTTTGTGATCTTCATAGTGGATCCATAGGGTGGGACTTATCCCCATTTTACAGATGATATTTAAAGAGCTTGCACACGCTACATAGGCAGTCAGTGGAAGAGCAGTGGTTTTTCTCTGTATGGGTGGGGTGTGTAAATATATGTTCATGTGCTAACAGGAGAGAGAAGCGAACTATAAATCAGAGTATATGACAAATGCCAGGCGTGGTGGCTCATACCTGTAATCCCAGTACTTGGAAGGCTGAGACAGGAGGATCACAGGTTTGAGGAAGCCTCTGCAAGTGGGGAGACTCTCATCAACTTAGCGAAACCCTATTTCTAAGTAAATAAAATCGGGCTGGAGGTGTAGCTCAAAGGTAGAATGCCTCTGGATTCAATCCCCATTACAAAAAAAAAAAAAAAAAAAGTATATGATAAGCCAGGCATTGTAATCCCCAGTACTTGGGAGGCTGAGATAGGAGGATCACAGGTTCACATCCAGCCTTGACAACTTAGTGAGGCCCTCTGCAACTTAGCGAGACCCTGTTTCATAATAAAATAGGCCAGAGGCAGAATGCCCTTGGGTTTAATCCCAGTACCACACCACAAAAATCAATCAAACAAACAACAACAACAAAAATATACATATATGACAGATCTTTAAATCAGAAAACCAGAATTGTGCCCCATAAAATGGATTGAGCATTATAAGAAATGAATCGATGTTACCTCTTCAGGATTGATGTATGTGAAGTGTCATGCTGTCTAATTTGATTCAACTTCATTTATTCCGTATGTTTAGCTATTAACATATTTTTATTAAAAAATTTTTTTGGCTTACTAGGTACCAGCAAGATGAAGACCTACCCCAGTGGGGGCCTCTCCACACCCCACCCCATATGGCACTTAAAGTTGATTTGGAAACTACAGTTGCAAGCAATAAAATACTGGGGTAATTGGCATTTATTGCCTGATTCCATGATGGTCTTGAAAGGAAATTAAAATGACAGAGCTCTAAAAGAAGAACTATGCATATGGTTCTTTAAGGAAAATTTTTAAAATATATATTTTTGGGGGTGGGATTTCTCAGCTAGCAGTACATATTTTTGTATCAGCTGCTTTCTGAGACCATAAATCCTTCCCACGTTGGCTTTTTAGAGCAGGAGCATTATCTTTGATCTGGGCAGAGGTATTATTTTAATTGTGCAGTCTTGCTATTTAATTGTAGAGTGCCGGATTGGGATTACTTTGGCATCTGTTAAGGAGCTGCCCTGAACTGGGAAAGCAGGAAACCTTGAAAGACAAGATAAAAAGGAGATGGGGGTTTCAGATATGAACCTAGTAATTAAGATTTCATGGGACCATTTAGAATGTTTTCTACCTCAGAGTGTTGTTTTTCTTCTCCTCCTCCCAGCTATAACAACACTATATTTGGCCTCTGAAGACACCAGTCTCCTCTTTATTTTACATGAATCCCCAAACTTTTAATTTCTCTTTACCCCGTCCTTGAGGGTTTTGTTTCTTACAAGTTCAGTATTCATTCACATTGCATAAAAAGGTAAAAATCGGGTGTGGTGACACCCATCTGTAATCCCAGTACTTGGGAGGCTGAGACAGGAGGATTGCAGGTTCAAGGCCAGCCTCAGCAACTTAGTAAGCGAGGCCCTCTGCAGCCTAGTGAGACCCTGTTTCATAATATTTTGCCATCCAAAATAATGTGGTGCACTTGAATGTACAACCAGCATACAGGACAATCCGGCTGTTGTGCAGAAATTCGGGGTAGTATCCATTGTTATATCTGTCGACCCAGGAGACCTAATTGCAAAAGGGAAATCTAATGGTACCTATGTCATTGTCAAGAACTTTAGAAAACAAACCAAAAAACAACAAGCCCTCTCACATGTTAAACAATACCATAAGCATCCCTGGTCCTATTTGCATTTAAATGGAACATGTTATACTGACAACCTGTTTCAAAGAGCTAAATTAATGTCATTTATGCCTTTTACTTTCAACCCTGAACTTTGCCCACATTTAGGAAGTCATTATTTCCAGTTTAGATCATTACTATAGGAAGGCTTTGTTTCTTGGGGGAGGGTCCTGGTTTTTGGTTCTCTTAAGCCGCCACAAAGGCTTAGGTGTTTACCAGTGTAATATTTGTTCTGCAGAACTGCAGAAGGGAGGGTTTCGAAGCCACTAATGATTTCCAGCTCATTAGCACCTACAAGTTCTCAAGCCATCCTGTTTGTGTTTCCACTACGGAGGAGGTACCACGTCCCATAATGAAGCCGGCAACATTGGTGTGCTACTTGTGTAGCAGTGCAGAAAATGTATTTTTATTTTTTTCCTTAAGAAAAAAAAAAAAAAAAAAAACTCTTGCTAAACCTAAGAGAAATGGAGCTCTGTGTATTCCTAGAAAAAAAAAAATGTATGTGGGAAACAAAAACTAATTAGAGCAGTAAATGTGATGCTCTCAGGTAATTGTAAAATAATTACTCCCCTTTAGCATCATCACGGTTTAATTGTGCCATCCAATATCCTCATGCTCCGAATCCAGATGTGGAGGGATAGAAAGCTCCTCCTCCCCCTGGGAAGGTCTTTTTCATTTAGCTCGAGTCTTAGCCTCCTTCTAAAGGAAAGGGGGAAACATTGAGGGAGGCTTCAAACAGCGCCCCTTGCCCTGTTTGTTCTAAATCATGACAAAGTGATTACTCCAATGATTTTTGTAGAAACACCATCCTAGTTGCGCGGATGGTACGCTTTGCCTGCGCGTCTCTGAGATTTACACTGTGGCGGCGCCAACCCGGAGTTTTATGAACGGTCTCCTTTCGGAACTGCAGATTATATATTATGCTCAGATCCTGAGAGTGATGTTTTTAAAATCAGGCGATAATTTAAAAAGTAATGCTAGTAAATATGTAATCATACAGCTTTCAAAATGACGTATGAGTACAAATTCAGGTTTTGGTTAAATTTTAATTACTCCTTTGGAATGAATGCCTCAGAGCCAACTTACCAGCGAATTATTAGACCCATTTTTTTTTTCCTCCTAAAGATTTATGTAAATTAAGCTTAGGCTGTGTTTAGATGGAAATATCATTTTGGTTTATTTTGTACATTTCTACCATGCTTGTGTGGCCTTAAGGTCAAATTTCAAATAAAGAAGTCTCTTCTGAAGGGATCTTGGTTTAAATAATCTGTTTCCTTTAGGTCAGCAAAGGGCTCAGAGTCACCCATCTGGATGACCCGTTGACCAGGATTCCTTTCATAGTATTAGTGCTCTAAAAATGAAATACATGCACTGTTTTGATTTTAAGTCTCAATAATTAAAGAAGTTCAAGAGGTTTTGTCTCCCCGGTGACATTGTATATGGCTCTCTGTGTCATAGCCCTGGAAATCAACTTCCCTCAGACCAGCAGTGCTTTATCTGACATTTACAGTCTCAAATTGAACTGAAGGTTCCCTTCTTTTACAGATGAAAGTAGTGACTCACAACTCAGAATGCAATTAACTTCAGCTGATGTATTTGACATTTTGACATAACTTTTGGACAGCTTAAAATTTTCCTTTTGTAGTACCATGCCGTATACTCCTAAGTACTTCAACTTACACACTAAGTCCAAAAGTCTATGATTTTTATGCATATTCTAAAGTTCATAGCTTGACTTAGGCTCATTAAAATTTAATGTGATATTTCATATCCTTTTCCATGAATTAGGACCTTGTTTCCTCTAGTCTTCCTCTGTAGCAGGAGAGTTATACCTTATTTGTCTGACATAAAAAGAATCAAGCCAGGTGTGGTGATGCATGCCTGTAATCCCAGTTTCCGGGAGGCAGAGACAGGAAGATTGAAGGTTTGAAGCCAGCCTCGGCAATTTAGCAAGACCATGTTTCCAAATAAAAAATAAATAAATAAGGGGCAAGGAATGCAGAATTTCCAGCATCACACACACAAAAAGAGAATCAGTTGACCCTTAGGCTACAAGAGCAAAATACTTTATTCTCCACCTAGCATAAAAATATATATGTATATGTACATATGCAAATATATATTTACAACAGCTCATCGCATTGGGAATAATTCTTCACTTTCTTAAAATATCTTCTACTTAATGGTCTTCAGTTATGAAAATTATGAGATTATTGCACAGTTATTACATATACTTGCAGATTATTACCTTTGTAACTGAAATGTAAGATTCAAAAAAGTTTCACATTTGGCCAGCCATGGCACTGCAGTTTATCCATCATGACAGACTATCTACCTCTGAGCTACACCCCCAGCCCTGTTTTATTTTTTAATTTTGAGACCAGGTCCCACTGAGTTGCAGAGAGCCTTGCTAGGTTGTTGAGGCTGCCCTCAAACCTGCCATCTTCCTGTCTCAGCCTCCCAAGTACTGAGATTACATGTGTGTGCCACCACACCCTCCTAGAGTAACTTCTCTTACAGGTGAAAACAGAATTTCACTTTGGTAATCATGTCACATCTTACTGGGGACAAAGCTGAGACCCTTCCCAATTTAGGAGTTTCTTTTGTCCTTGCTGCAAAGTTGAGACCTTGGTACTCTGATTTTTCTCAGTTGGACTTGAAATATTGCTATTCTCTAGATCTTTTAGGTCTAGAGTAGAAAGATAAAAAAGACTTATCTTGGAAAAATCTGGACAGTAGGTCCTAGACAGATATTTTTCTTTCTGTGCAGTCATACCTGGTTCTGACTAAACCAAATTCCTTACCTTGTACTTCTTTACCATTGGCCTCATTTGATGGGCTCCACATCATTGTCCCATACTTCCTGTTGATGCTAAAGAGAGTCCTTGAAAATTTAATTATTGTTTGGAGTCCAGCATTATAAGATGAACATTTAAGAGGTGAATGTTACAAGAGATCCATGAAACTGGGTGTGGTGGCATGCCTACAATCCCAGTACTTGGGAGGCTGAGACAGGAGGGAGATCCTGTTTCAAAAAAAAAGAAAAAAGAAAGAAATTAAAAAAATGGCTAGGGGTATAGCTCAGAGGTAGAATGCCTGTGGGTTCAATCCCCAGTAGCATACACATAACAAACAACACAAGAGAGATTGATGAACCTCTAAGGGGGTAAGATTAGTTGAGTGTAAACTAATTTAATCATACGTGTAGACTTTTCACACCCAGCTAATGTCTCTATGGAACCCAGAGAAAGGTGTTGGGTGTCAGGCAAGTGAAAGAAATACAGGCTGAGCTCTGTCATTTTGTCCTTGAAAAATCTTAGGGGAATTATAGAAGAGAAAGATAACATGAAAATGCATAAAGAGAGAAAGCATTTGGTGGAGGACTGGTACAGATTTATTTAGTTCTACTTATTTGTTTTCACTTCTCATTCTTTGTAGCCCAACCTAGACTCGGTGGAAACACAAACAGCTTTGCCTGAGGTCCCTTTGATGTTTTTCTTCTGTTCTTCTAATTTATATCTCTTTTTGGCACTTGGGATTGAACCCAGGGACATTTTACCAGCTCTGAGCTACACCCCCAGCCCTTTTTATTTTTTTTTATGTTGAAACAGGGTCTTACTAGGTCACCGAGGCTGGCCTCCAACTGGCAATCCTCCTGTCTCAGCCTCCCAAGTACTGGGATTATAGGCGCGCACCACCATATCTGGCTTATATCTTTTATTCTAATCTTTTCTGAAACTTGCATTATTATACTTTTTTAGCTGTTTCCTAAATTCCAGGATTAGGGGCCACATCAGTGCATGATGTAGTTCTCAGGGTTGGAACCCCGCAACACCTACATGATCTCTGCTGTGAATCTCGCTGAGCAGCTGCGTGACTGTATGCACAGAACTGTATTTTGACTTCTTGCATTACAGAAGGGGTGTTGAGTTTTTGGGTTGAGCATAAGGGTAGCATATTTCAGAATGATTAACTGTATGGATGTCATTGTCTTGGCCAGCTATATTTGGATATGGCCCAGCTGTGTTTGCTTTCTCAAAATTGTCACCAGGAGGCCTCCAACTGCAATTACTCACTTCAGTCCATACTGGTAGCATCTTTCCTCATGACTCCCATTGTCCACCCATCTTTTCTTGGTGTCGGATTTAGAGATAGTTCACAAGTCCTCTGGGAAGCCTGGATGCAGTTGAACAGCTCTCTTGCGGGCAGCTCTGTCTCAAAGCAGTTTTTTAATATTAAGTCTGTCTTTGTGTTGCATTATGACGCCACCTCTCAGGATTCTTCTTTCTTTCCTGAGCAAGCCCATATTTACCTGACTTCTTGTTCCTCCTTTTTGTTTCTGTTTTAGATGTCAAAAAGCTAGCCAGGCATGGTGGTGCACACCTGTAATCCCAGCACTTGGGAGGCTGAGAAAGAAGGATCACAGGTTTGAGGCCAGCCTCAGCAATGCAGTGAGACTTTCAGCAACCTAGTGAGACCCTGTTTCAAAATAAACTAAGAAGGGCTGAGATTGTAGCTCAAAGATAGAATACCCCATGTTTAATCCCTAGTACCATACACACACAGTCAAAAAGTTGCTTCCAACATCTGCTGATGAACACTATTTCTTCCTCCTCTGTATTACTAGAGCATTTACAGTGTGTTTTTACTGACTTGCTATATCTTGTGAGCCCCTGGTATTGGTAGAAACACTGTGTTAGAACCCAGAAGGAAATCTTTTTTTTTTTCCTTGATTAACACTTGTCACAGAATTTTCTTTGCTCTCAGGAAGAATTTAGACAGAAAAAGACATTTTCTTTCTTTATCATCATCATTATTAGTAGTAGTATTGGTACTGCAGAACAGACACAGGGTCATTCTACCTCTGAGCTACACCCTAGCCCTATTTTAGTTTTTATCTTGAAACAGGGTCTTGCTAAGTTGAAGAGGTTGGCCTTGAATCTCCCAAGTACTGGAATTACAGGCATGCTCTACCATGCCTGGCTAGGAGACATTTTTCTTAATATAGAAACCATTTTAATTCCGTCGACCAGCTGTGCTTTGGCTTTAATTTTTAGGTAGAAGTAACTTCCTCTTGGATTGTTTCTGCCTCTAGGGGCCGCTTGCCCTGGGAATAGTAGATAGAATCCCCAAAGACCAGGCATTGCTTTGGTCTCTCCCAGCAGCAGGGGGGAAGGCCAGTCTTCATGACTAGGTGTCTTTTGCTAAGCAGCCATCTCGGGCATTGCAGGCTGACTTCTAATTTGCTTCATGCCTTTAACTTTGAGTCTCAGTTGATTTGTTAATACTCCCCATCTAGAAGGTAACAATAATCAAATATCCTTCTTACCTGTCCTGCAGTCTTATTATGAGACTAATGTTGGAAAAGGAATGACACCTTACATATTGTATAGTTCAGTACTACTTAAAACTGACCACAAATTCACCTACGTTTCCTGGGAGAATCAAATATAATGGAACTTCATTACAACTGAGCCGTTAATATTTTTTCCCTCAAAATGTGCATGCTTTCAAGTCTCAGGCAAAAGCCCATAAAGCAGTATTACTCTCCTGCAAACTTCGAGGAAATGCTCAGTCCCCAAGACAATGCAATAAAAACCGGCTCCCCTCTCCCATTCTGCACGATGACAGAGAAATACAATGCAGTTCATGCTCTAGCTGTGAACTTGTGGTCAGACCTTCCGTTCAGGAATGGGGTGAAGCCAAAGCAATATCTCCGTGCAATATCTCCGTCTTGTATCTCCCATAGGTGTGCTCCGAAAAGCCCATCTCTGGGCCCACGGAAATAGATTTTGATTTTCTTGGGAGAAGAGAATCAGCCACACAGTTTGAAGGCCAGTTCTCACATAATGGGAACCCTAACCCTAGCAGACGCCCAGCCGTTAAGGAAACGGTGTGGATGGAATGAACACGGAGGGAGAATAGTGTAAACCCTGCTCCCTGACGGCCTCCTTAGGTGTCCAGGCCACAGGATGACTGGAGAACATGAAAGGGTCTCTCAAGTAGGAAACAACTACTCAGTGATTTTTTTTCCCCCCCGGAGAATGTGACACCAGATAAGACCGTGGGCATAGGGTTTATGTGATCTACAGCATCTAAGTGGGGCCCTGCTGCAGAATGATCCTAGTAATTAATTCTCTTTCTTGTGTGCTTAATAAACAGGTACTTCCTTCTCTTGACATCCCAGATAGCTCTTTAAGAGTCCTAAGAAATCTGTGTGACTATCTAGTGTGAAGACTTGTTCCTATCGCTACAAGTCACTTGATTCATTTAGAGCAGACAGGACCAGATTCATTTTGGAAGCCTAAAACCTTTGTGTCCATTGGTTGGGAAATCCTTGGCCCCTTTGGTGGCTACAAGTGTGATATTGACAAGTGTGGAGAAACTTCCCTGGCTGTGAATTTGACCTCTGAAACAGAATTTCTTGCTCCACATAGCAGGGACTTTGCTGAAGGTTGAGGAAACTGGTGATATCAGGGATTGCTGCTGATTCTAAGTTGGGAATGGAAAACTTAAGTCTATAGCTGAAAGCTGGCAAGATCTTTAGAGAAGGGGCCTTCTAAGGATATGATGGAAACATTTGCATTTGGGTCTAAGGCCTTAAGCAGGTTAGATTTCTAGATATGTTGGCAGCTGACCATGCGGGTTTTGAATGTGAAATATAGGTTCTCAGCTGTGAGCCAACAATGTTCTTTTTCTATGCTCTTTCACATAAATTGCTTTTGCTTGGTTTTATTTCAGAGCCATACCAATTTCAGAGTCTACAAGGCCAGAATGTTGTCAGTAGGAAATGTGTCAGTGGAAAGGAGTCTAAAATAGTGTCAAGATCTTAATGCCCGAGGAGGATTCTCTTGCTCACTATGGAGATAAGGAAGCAATTAACATGGAATGCTAAGATGGAGACTTATTCTTCATTTGCTATAACAGTATATTTTATCAAAAGGTTTCTTTTGAGGATTTTGCTGGCGATCTAGCATTTTACGCCATTTACTTGGAACTTCTTACTTTTTGCATATGAAGTAGAGCATTAGACCCTAGATCATCTGTTTGTCACTTAGGAAAAGGTTTTCCGGTAGCCTTTGGTCCCCAGTGCCTTCCTTAGTTGAGAACTATGCAGTGTCCTTTCTAGGGTTACCATTTTTACCCCCTCCTTTTTAAGTGGACCACATAGGTAAGCAGTAGAGTAAGTGAGCCTCCAAATGAGATACATTAGATGTCAATCATTAGATGATTGACAGTTGTGACCAACTCATAAGTGGTACCTGGTCCATCGTGAGCATCCTCACCTTTTCAATCTCTCTCGCCATATCTTTTTGCTCAAGTGCGTAAACATTCGATAGGATCCTGGGTTTTCAGCCAATCAGAAATTTCTGTCTCATGCAGATACCCACCGTAAAGGAAGGAGCAATAGAAAAGTTAGAGTAGGATTCATGCATGGGTGGCTGTAACCTCCAAACAATTTCATACCAAATATTAGCTTGTCGAAATGCCTTTACTCTTGGCAGGAGACAAGCGCCGTAACCTAAGAGGATGTGATTTGAGTGGAGTTTTCATGCCCCATGTGCTTATTGTATTCTTGCTACTGATGCAAACATTATCTATAATTACATTTTCAAGTGACTGAAAATTGCAGGCTTTGTTGAACAAAAATACAGCCAAAGAATGGAATGTATATCCACTCCACCCTCATTATAAGGCTTTCAAAAATCAGACTATAAGGCCCAATACCCCGGCTCTCAACTACATGATACCAACTTCATTCTCTGATGTTTGAACACTTTGTCAAAACGCTGGGCTCCCAGTGATGGTCGCATAATTGGAGGGGAATGCTATTACTCTTTTAGCGCTTCCTTGGCCCCGTTCTCATCACAATCACAGGGACATCTCCTCTGGCAAATCCTGCTTCCCGGATGTAAAACAAGAAACTACGTTTTGATTTAGAGCCAAGCCTGAAGGGCAAAGTCGAGAATGTTGGTTGAGGGTAGAGATGCCGTGGTGGTCCTGAGGCAGGTAGGATTGCATCCCGGTGCTGTGACGCTGTGTGCACCCATCTGGTCCCCCATGTGCAACTGGATTTGAAAAGAATGTGTTTCCGTAGGGATCTACTGCGTCATGGGCTCTTTCCTTGTCTTGTCTCTTTCCTGGTCGTGGTAAAAGAAAAACAACCTGGGCATCCTCATCTTCCAAACACGAGATGAAACCCTATGTCTACTTTCATTGAGAGCATAAACTGCTTGGAATTAAAAAAAAAAAAAAAAAAAAAAAGAGTCAAAGATGTTATAGCTTAGTGTTTTGCTCATTGTTGATTAAGATTTTAAAATCTAGGTAACTATTTAAATGAAACAAGAAGTGTTCCTTGGTTTTGGATAGAAAACTAATGGGAGGAAGAAGTTATGATGATGTTATTATTTTGTTTTTAAGGCATTAAGTTTATAATCTGCCTGGTTTTTCACAATCTCATAACTCATCTTCCAGGCCCCAGTAGAGTCCAAACTTTTTTTTTTTTTTTTTTTTTTTTTTTTTGGCAGTCCTGGGGATCAAACCAGGAGTGCTTCACCACTAAGTTATATCCCCCAGCCAAGGTCTGACTCAGTTACCCAGGCTGGCCTCAAACTTGGAATCTTCCTGCCTCAGCTTCCTGAGCATCTGGGATTAGAGGTGGGGACCACCACACCAAGTGAGTCCAAACTCTGAAAATCGAAAGAAAAATTGTTGTGGTGGCTTTTAGCCAAAGGAGAAGCAGAACAAATACTTGAGGAAGGTTTCTTGAAAGATTGCAGACCATTTCTGATTCTCTTGTGTCTTTTTGTGTGTGTGTGTGTGTGTGATACTGAGGATTGAAACCAGGGGTATTCTACCTCCAAGCTCTACACCCAGCCCTATTTTATTTTTTATTTTGAAGCAGTCTCCCTAGGTTGATGAGAGTCTCACTATTTCGTGAGGCTGTCCTCATACCTGCAATCCTCCTATCTCAGCCTCCCAAGTACTGGGATTATAAGCATGCACCCCCATGCCCAGCTCTTTTTTAATGGGTGGAACAAACATACCATCAAAGAAGGAATGTTTAGATTATGAACAGTTAAAATCCATTTAGTTCTATTGTCCATGTAGTAGAACGAATCTTCCCCAAAGTACATGTCGTATTACCTTTCATAACGTTAATTATAAACTCCAGCGTATGCTGGGTTTTGGAAAGACCACTTTCTACTCAAATATGAAGGTTGCTAATCATATTCAATATTTTTAACATTCATAGAGCTTCGATAAAATAACTTTGGAGTCTGAGTAACAAGCATGTGTAATATGACATATCAGCAAGGGTTAGTTTTTTTGTTTCATTTTCATTTTATATATGTAAATGGATTCTTGCAGTTTTGGTGAACCAGGTCTCAGCAGTGAAAATTCTGAGAAATAAGCAGTCTCCATAATATAATTGTCTCGTTGGAAAGTATAAGTGAGGACAACTCAATTTGCGCATTTTATGAATATTCTCTGTGAGTTACAAGTTCAATCTCATTCATATTCTTCCTCTCTCTGTCTTCCTTTCTCTCCCTCCTTCTCTCTCCTTCTCTCTCATTGTACTGAGGATTGAACCCAGAGGCATTCTACCTCTGAGCTACACTCCTAGCCCCTTTTGTTTATTTGGAAACAGGGTCTCACTAGGTTGCTGAGAGTCTCATGATTTGATGAGGCTGTTCTTGAACCTGCAATTCTCCTATCTCAGCCTCCCAAGTACTGGGATAACAGGCGTGCACCACCATGCCCCACTTAAAAATACTGTCTTAACTTTTTCAACGGGTTATGTATTGACATCTCTAAGTGCCTGGGCTTTTGATAGCTTGGGTTCTTAGCCAATCAGCAAAACTTACTTGAAGAAATGTCATTAGCCTAGAACCAAAGTAAATTAGCTTTTAGAGTTATCTAATTCTCAGTGTTTCTTGTGTGTCTCTATAATAGCAAATTGATTCTACCGTGGTCTTATAAATACAGTGCAAGTCCGAAAATACACTCCAGTTGTGTGGTTTGTTCTGCAGGTAGTTAAAATGAAGTTGGACAGCTAAGTAGTTTAGGATTTATGAGTCACAACTGACCTACTACTTGGTTTGAACCATCAATTGTTATGTTGTCATGTGAAAACAACCTAAACATTTTCTTACTGGTCTGTTATTTATTTCTTTCCTTTTTTGTGCTCTGCAATACCTACCAGTAAAGAAGAGTTGTAGCTTTTCTTTCTTTCTTCTCTCTTTTTTTTTTTTTTTTTTTTTTGACACTAGAACTTGAAGCCAGGGGTTTCTACCTCCAAGCTACACCCCCAGCCCTACTTTATTTTTTATTTTGAAACAGGGTCTCACTAAATTGTTGAGATTTAGCTAAGCTGCTGGCCTCAAACCTGTGATCCTCCCATCAAAGTCTTCCAAGTACTGCAATTACAGACTTGTACCACCATGGTAAAGCATCACTTTTAACACAAATATTCAAGCTGGCCGTGATGGTACATGCTTGTAATCCCAGTATTTGGGAGGCTGAGACAGGAGGATCACAGGTTTGAAGCCAGCAGCTTAGCTGAATCTCAACAATTTAACGAGACCCTGTTTCAAAATAAAGAAATAGAGCTGAGAGTGTAGCTTGGAGGTAGAATGGCCCTGGGTTCCATCCCCAGTACCACAATAAATAAATAAATAATAAATGAATAATAAATAAATAAACAAATAAATGACACAGTTATTCAAAGTCTCCTGTGGACTGGACAGCTGCTGTCTGTTCTAGATATTTCAAATTTTTATATGGTGTGACAGTAGCTCTGTATTATGCGCATTCAACATTTGTTTTCTCTGAGCTGTAGTCTATGGGTGTTGAATGTTTTTCTTCAGGGAGACATTAGTTTAAAATAAAGAAGTCTCTGCACTTCTGTATTGTTTTAGGCTGTGTTGGATTAATATAGGATTTTCTTAGGCATGGTGGCACATGCTTGTAATCTCAGTACCTGAGAGGCTGAGACAGGAGGATCGCAGCTTCCAGGCCAGCTGTAGCAATTTAGTGAGATCCTTAGCAATTTAGAGCTAAGGATCTGTTTCAAAACAAAAAATAAAATTGGGCTGGAAGTGTAGCTCAGAGGCAAAATATCCCTGGGCTTAATCCCCAATATACCTCCCCCCTCCTCCAAAAAAAAAGGATATTGGAACAGAAGTATTTTAACTGTTTCAACTTTCCAAAGACCAGCTTCTTCACCCTGTAGATCACATGAAGTAGATACTATAATATTGCCTCATCATGTTCTTTTTGCTACATCCAAATGCCTTAAAAATATTTCATGTATTTTTTTATTATTATTACTAAGAACACCAGAGATGTAATCTCTTGGTGGAAGTGAGTACATACATAAATTAGTACTTTTGTGATCTTGGCCATTGGATTATAGAGTCTGGTTAGCTTGCGATGGTGGAAAAATCAACATTGATCAAAACTGGCAATATTTGAAGTTCTTATCTGAAAAAAAAAAAACTACAAGTGTAGTAGTACTCTTCTCCACCAGCTCAGATTTGCTCTAGAATTAACTGTGTGCAAACAATGAAGTCTAGATTTTGTGTGTGGTGGCAGCGGAGGTTGGGGGGGGGGTGCTGGGGATTGAACCCTGAGGCTCTATCACTGAGTGACACTTCCAGACCCCCTTTTTTTATTTTGTATTTTGAAATAGGGTCTCACTAGATTTCCCAGGCTGTCCTCCAATCTGTGATCCTCCTGTCTCAGCTTGTCAAGTAGCGGGATTATAGGTGTGTGCTACCGCGCCCAGCTGAAGTTTAGAGTTTAAACTAGGTCATCCTGTTATTCCCTGAACTTCCTTTAGAAAACAATCTTCCTTTAGAAGAATTTACACTAGATTGAAATTGAGAATAAGGAGGCACTGTTGAGTGAAAATAAGAGGAGGGGGTGACAGCCATCCAAATGGAATTCCACATAGGACCCCCAATACTTTAATGGAATTCCACACAGGACCCCCAATTCTTGTGTGTGTGTGTGTGTGTGTGTGTGTGTGTGTGTGTGTGTGTGTGTGTATACATGATGCTAGGGATTGAACCCAGGGACATTCTACCTCTGAGTTACACCCCCAGCCCTATTTTATTTTCTATTTGGAAACAGGGTCTAAGTTGCTGAGAGCCTCATCAAGTTGCTGAGGCTGGCCTTGAACCTGTGGTGCTCCTGTCTCAGCTTCCCAAATGCTGCGATTACAGGCATGTGCCACCATGCCTGGTGTTCCAATTCTTTTTCATGCTCTCAGTACTCAAGATATAGTGAGTATGTGTCCTCTTTGTTGGATTTCTCCCTCTGTATACCTGTTATCTTGCTGTCATCCTTAACAGCGCCCCCTTTTTACTCTAAAAAGTGCCCCAGATTGGATGATGAGTCATATGGCCCCCCTTCTCATGTCGGACCTTATGTCAGTAGCTTTCTTAAATGTAAACATGCATGCCGGTTGTTAAAAGTCATACCCAAACTTTTTCACTAAAATGTTTTTCCATGCTTGTAAGTGTTCAGAAGAAATATTTCTAGCCTCTCTCCAATCCATTTCCTGACCTAAATCCTTAGAAAGGCTGTCTGAAACTTAACAAACTTTTATGTAGTATCTCTAACGTGCTACCTAGCATCCTGCTGGGCACTATTTAGAAGGTGCTGTTTCCTTAGCTGATGTTTTTCTCTAACCTGGGTCCCTTGTGCTGAAAATTCCTGTGTATAGCTCTCTGTGACTGTCCTTTCTCTAGTACCTGGGTTCAGTGTTGGGGGACCCTGAGAGGAGACGGTCAGGGAAACCTTTCTGTGCAATTCAGTTAAATTCATGAAACAACTTTTCTTCATTTTGGAAAGTGCAAATGGGAAGCTCAGATCCTTCTGATAACTTTGAGCTCAGGCGTGACCAGAGCCAGAGAACGATCTGATGATACTGCCTTGTGTTTGTTCTCATGCTGTCCTTTGTGAAACACTAACAGAGAAGCTCAGCCAAAGCATAATGACCCCAGGGTACCCAGGTATATTTTTACATTTTCATCTCCGGTATACTTTGTTCAGTCTATAATGCTAAGTGTTCTTTCTCATGCAGTGCTAGAATTTCAGGGGATTTGTGAAATATGTGTGTTTAAAATTGATTTCCTGATTTTTACATTTATACCCAGCTGTTTGTTATTCAGTTCAGCCATCAGCATCTGAGTCTCAATGGACCGTGTAATGTGCAGCTGTAGCCAGATGTAACGCTTCCTCTCCCTAAATGTTTCTGTTAGAAGCTTAGAGAGGCAGGCTAAAGACTACTGATAACCATGTTGCCTGCATTAATTTACCCTCTGGAGCTACACAAATGCAGCTTGGCAATTTTATTTCATGACCAACAAGCAGAGCAATGTTTGTGATCTCCATCCCTGGTTGTAATGTTGACACTGTGTATATCAAGTCTATCAGCATTGATATGAAAGGTACTTGTACAGCTAATTCAAACCACAGGAAGCTGTCTGATCTGCATGCATAAATACTCGGGAAGCTGGATTGTTCTTAAGAAACATCAGCCAGGATTCAAATCAAACCCCTGCCTACATTAAAATAGGTCCATCAACTAGTCTCTGGGACAGAGAATTTCTTGGGAAACATAATTTGAGGATCATTTCTCTTTTGCCCATAGTCAACCCCGTTTCTTATTTGCATTTTTTATTCAAATACGTGTTTCCCTTTGTATTCGTATGATGTATCTTTGTTTAGAGGCTACAGCTTCTACCAAATTTAATTACTTCCCTTCGAGGCTTGAAATTGAGGGCAGCTTCTATTAATTGTTAATTACTTTCCTCTGTCATTTACACAGCAAAAGTACAGTTGCTAATTGAGGGTCTGTTCCATACAATGACAAAAGGCTCCTCAGTCTCAATATTTACCTTTATAGGGGGATCTGATTTTTTTTTAAATTTCTCTAATCTTTTACTACACATAAAAGTAGACATTTCATTGCTGTATTGGCCCTTCCTATGATCTGATGTTGTTATATATCCCAGATAAAGAAATAGGAATCATATTTGGCTCTGCGTTGCCATCTGGTGGTTTCTTGATCTCTCTGGGCTTCCTTAGACCAATCTCCCATGGAAAGATGGTGCACTGGAACTCTCCCATTTCCAATTTTACCCTTTAAACCCTCTGGGAATTTGGAAATAGCCTTGTTCCTCGCTGGTGCCTGAGGGAGGAAGCATTAGTATGGCCTGAGTGTGTGTGTGTATGTGTGTGTGTGTGTGTGTGTGTGTGTGTGTGTGTGTGTGTTTCAATGTCATAAAAGTATTTATGGCATTTCTTTTATGTTTGGCAATTTTGACCATCTCCTTAAAATTCTTCTCTTCGCCTCTGTGGAATATACTATTCTTTCTTTTACATTATTTTATTAGTGCATTGCAATTATGCATCATAGGGAAGTCCGATGTGATGAAAACATACATGCACAAGGCTCTTGGTGTAGTTCCTTTCAGATACCAACCGCTTCTCAACGTTTGACCTCTTGTTTTTATCTGGATGTCGTGGAGAAGAGGGGTTCCATCTGCTCAGTGACTGGCCCATCCTGAATGCTCCTGAGGGGGCCACAGTCCCATTTCAATAGTTGATCAAGAGCATGCTGAATTCCCGTCGAGGGACCTGTCATTTGCTAGGAAAACAAAAAGAGTTGTTTGTTTGTTTGTTTGTTTATTAGACTCAGTCATCCATAAGATGAAGGAGTCCTGTGGCCTAACTTGGGCCATTGAGTTTCTCACTAACATTTCACTCTACACTTCCAAATGGGTTTGCTGTGATACTGAGTTGTTGTGTCACAATATGCTGCTGTTCCATGCTTTCAACATTTTAAATTTAATTTTCAAAAGTCATAAAGGTGGAGAGCAAACAAGTATTGGGATATAGGCTGAAGTAATGAGCAGTGGCAAGGCAGAAAGCTGATTTGCTCATTATTGGGAAACTGAGGTTCCTGGCAAAAACGGATTTTAGTTCGTAATTTTCCAAAAATGTTCTGAAGTCTTTGTCCTTGCAACTCTAGGTAGGTAACCATATTAGGTGATGAAACCACCATCTGTGTTAGTTAATGGCGTCAGATCGTGCATGGGAAAGGCTGTGTCCCTTTATTCCCTGGAGGTAGCTGCCTCTGAAAGGACCAAGCTATACCAGCAAGGATGGTCATGGACCAGTGCTCTCAGGGTGGGTTGTTCAGCCTCCATTGAGAAATGACTTTGCCTTACCTGAGCTGTCTTTGTGGAGTCCTCCTGCACAGCCTCTGCACTACATGCTTACAAGAAAAGTGCTTCTAAGAAAGAAAGCATCAAGAACACATTCAAGGTGGTCCACGCTGTAGTCTATGGCCAAGCTGTGCCGATAGAGTTACGTGGTGTATGAAATTGAATGGTGTCCCCAACTCTAGGGCTTATTGAGCTACTGATACAGGATGGTTGTTGACTTAGGCGAGGTAGGAATATAATCCTATTAGAAAGTGACCACTCAACCACCAAAATGCATCAAAGCAGTGGGACGACGGGTAGGAATTTTGACAGGATTTCTAATATTGGTCAAATATCATGCAGTACACAGCTGTAAAAATGAATTCTGGAGTGAAACATAGAATATTCACTTCAGCACTGATTTTGTGTGCATTACACATATAAATTTTTAAATCATATATAGCATAAAAAGGCAGGATAAAACTCTCCGAAGGATTATAATCTTAAAATGTGCTATATAAACTCAGTACAAATATCTCACCTAAAACTGTTTTACTATTTGGAAACCCCATGTATGGGCTTGAGATCACAATTATTTTAAATTGTACGGGCTGGGTTCGTTTTTATTAAAACATTTGTGGCATTCACAAAACTCACTTATTAAATACGATTTTGGAGTGGAAAAACAGAACATTTTACAAGTTCTTTGTGATGAGGGAGGAAAAGGACCTTCTGTAGAAAGCCAGGTGCCTGTGGTGATTCCCTTGGCCCTCCCACCGCCCTGAACTCGGCATCTGAGTCCACAGTGTCCCGACAGGTGTGCACTTACACAATCACAGTGCTCTTGTGGCACACACGTTCACACTGTTCTCACAACACGCTTACACGTCCACACTGCTCATGACACACTTACATGTTCACACTGATCTTGACACACATGTTCACACTGCTCTCATGACACTTGCATGTTCATACTCCTCTCGACATACATGTTCATACTCCTCTCACGACATACATGTTCACACTGCTCTCACGACACACACGTTCATACTGCTCATGGCACACTTACACATCCATACTGCTCTCAAGACACACATGTTCACACTGCTTTCAAGACACACACATTCACACTGCTCATGGCACACGTTCACACTGCTCATGACACACACGTTCACATTGCTCTCAGGATACACTTGCATGTTCCCGCTGCTCTCACGACACACGTTCACACTGCTCTCATGACACACTTACATGTTCACACTGCTTATGACACACATGTTCATACTGCTCTCAACACACTTGTTCACACTGTTCTCACAACACACATGTTCACACTGTCTTCATGACACATACACTCACACTGCTCACACGACACACTTACATGCTCACACCGCTCTCTTGTGGCGTTGATTATGGGATGGCACGTTGTCCCAGCCCTGGGCCGCCCGTCTCTCCTCTTATCCATGGAGGACACAGGGTAGAAACCAAGATAATGTAAGCCGTAGGGCCACAGTGCCTCGCCATGTTCCAGATGGCAGACAGTAGAGGCTAGCACGTCAGCTGAGAGAGGAAGGAAAGTAGAGAAACCATATTGCTGGGTCTTTAAATACGTTTTTATTAGGCGTACTGTAGTCTCACATTATAACGAAGTTCTGAGTGATAGGGGCGTATTTGCACACAGTGCTTGCCGAGCTTCCCCACCCCCCACTCCCTCCCCCAGCCCTGTGCGTGATGTTAAGATTGGCGTTGACAATTTCATATGTGTACAGAATCAGTGGAAGTGTTTCCTTCATTGACTCTTCCCCCGCCCCCCTCCCCTACAACCCCTCCTTCACTCCACTGGAGTTTTCTTCCTTTATCTGAAACTGAGCAAATACTCACAGAGCAGCTCCTAGATGTTACCGTTGAGGATGTAGAGACAAAAGCCCCATCTTCAAAGCTGACATAAGTACTTCTTGGGATGTTCCTTTTGCCTACCGCTTCTGCCAGCTGCATGGCTGCAGACTGAGTGCAGGTAGCACTGTGGTCACAGTGTGGACCGCGTGTGCCAGAACACTGGAGCGCAGTGCTTAAGCTGTGGGCTTAGTTATTCACCTCGGAAGATGCTACTTGCTCCATATTTGACCTTTTATTGCTCTCACAAGTTTGTATGTGCACATTATTGAAGAAAAAGTTTCACAAGTCATCGTTTATTTTAAAAGCTTGTTTAAAGCCCCTTGATGGAAGATACATGTTATGTTTGCATCATAATTTTGGTCTTTGAAGTAGGGACTTAGGTATCTGTTTTTTAATAATAGTTCATTAAAAAATAAGGGATAATTATCACATTTTATACATTTATGCCAGTGCCACTAAAAGAAACCATGAGCCCAAACACTCCAAATATTTAGGTCGATACACTTTTTAATTCCAAGTGATTTTAGAATGTAGTATATATTGAGGACTGCAGGGAAGTATATATTGAGTACTGCAGGGAAGAGGGCAGTGTTATTTTCCTCCTTTAGCTTAAAAAAAAAAAAATCAGCTGGGCTTGGTGGTGTACGCTTGTAATCCCAACACTTGGGAGGCTGAGACAGGAGGATCCGAGTTTGTGGCCAGCCTCAGCTGCTTAGAGAGGCCCTCCGCAACTTAGACCCTCTTTCAAAATAAAGAATAAAAAAATGGGGCTGGGGCTGTAGCTCGAAGGTAGAATGCCCCCAGGTTCCATCCCCAGTATCTCTCTCTCTCTCTCACACACACACACACACACAAACAAAAAAAAAAAACAAAAAAAACACCTCAGTACTGGGGATTGAGATGCTCAATCCCAGGGATGCTCTACCACTGAGCTACACCCCCAACCCTTTTCATTTTTTTTTTTTTTTAATTTTGAAAGAGGGTCCTGCTAAGTTTCCCAGGCTGACCTCGAACTTGGGATCCTCCAGCCTCAGCCTCCTAAGTAGCTGGGATTACAGGCATGTGCCACTGGATCTGTCTTCCCATTTTGCTATAGACACAAAATATCAGAGGGATTGAGGAGGACGAAATGTGATTGAATTTAGACTATGACAGATTTGATTTTTAGTTAAAGACTTCCCATGTTCAGTGTTTGGTGCCCCTTAGGAAAAGAATGCATTTGGGATATTTTTATAATTTCCATGTCGCTTGATAACAGGATCACATGATTTTCAGGCAAGGTAGGACAAGAGGAAGTTAAGAAGGTTTCCTGGCAATGCAAAGCAGGGCAAAGAGTGGCATTTATGAATCTAATCCAGTCTTGACAGTTATCTGTGTAAATTACCTCCAATATATTAAATATGGAGATCATTCAAAACAAGAATTAACAAGATATAGGCATAGTGTTTTAGGAAAGAAGCAAAATAGGTGCTCTGTTTTATAAACAGGCTGTCTTATGTTTACTGCTTGATAAGATCTTAATCTATTATAACAACATTTGCCCATCTGATAAATTACATCATATAATAAAAGTAGCAATAGTTTATGGAAACTTTAAAGGTATGATTTGTGTAGAATTTTAATTTTAATTATGGAACAGTGGAACTCTGAGCCACCAGGAAAATCCTATCATGCAACGACTTATTTTGTTGTAGGTATTTGTTGTTCTAGTCTGATTGGTTGCTCCCTTTCTGCCAGTTATCATTCTAGGTGTTAAGGAAATCTTCTGTCTTCTAAGCTAGAACTCCATTCATAGAAAAAAAAAATAATTTGTTACTTCTTTTTTTTTCAGTACTGGGGATTGAACTCAGTCTACCTCTGAGCTACACCCCCAGCCCTATTTTTTATTCTTTTTTTTTTTTTTTTTTTTTTTTTTTTTTTTTTTTTTTTTTGCGGTACTGGGAGTTGAACTCAGGGGCATTCTACCTCCGAGCTATACCCCTAGCCCTATTTTTTATTCTTTATTTTGAAACCGAGTCTCACTAAGTTGCGGAGTGCCTCACTAGGTAGCTGAGGCTGGCCGAGAACCCGGATCCTCTGGTCTCAGCCTCCCGAATGCTGGGATTACAAACGTGCACCACTACACCCGGCGGGTATTCTTTATTTTGAAACAGGGTCTCACTAAGTTGCGGAGTGCATCACTAGGTAGCTGAGGCTGACCGTGAACCCAGATCCTCCGGTCTCAGCCTCCCAAATGCTGGGATTACAAGCGTGCGCCACCACGCCCGGCTCATTTGTGACTTCTGATTCATGAGTTCTCCTCCTGCAACCATTTCCACCTTCTGCTGTGTAGGCTTTTCCATTGTCTAGGGCTGTATTAAGCTTGGATTTAGCTCCATCTCCTTGATGGGTTGTTTTAGCTGCTATGCTCTGGCCTCCTGCCACTAATAGTATCGCAGGCTGCTTAGACTGCTATAGCAAAATACCGCAGACTGAGTGGCTTAAACAGCAGACATCTATCTGTCACAATTCTGAAAGCTGAGAACTCCACCATCAAGAGCCTACAGACGTGGCTCTTGGTGAGGGCTCGCTTCTCGGCCTGCAGACAGCTGCCTTCTGCCTGTGTCCTCACAGAGCTCAGCGAGGAACCCCTGGTGTCCCTTCCTCCTCTTATAAGGGACTAACCCCACCATGGGGGCTCCACTCTGGTGACCTCAAGTAAACCTACTTGCCCAAGGCCCGTCATCCTAGACAAGATCACATAGAGGGTTAAGTCTTCAACTTACGCCTTTGAAGGGATAGGGGCACCAACATTCCATCACAAGAACTAGTGGTACTCTCAAGATGTAGATCCGGAGAGAGAGGCAGGAGTGCGGTCTGCACTGCGGAAGGCTTAGGCTTAGGGAAACGATAGGGCAGCATGGAGACCCACTGGCTTTGGATAATAGTGTCTGTCAACACACATGCCCCTGGAGTTCTCTTGGGTGTTCAGAAAGTCATGTCAGAGAAGGTTCCCAAACCCTCTTATAGGATGAGGTTAAAAAAATAGCACTGAAGTGCAGATGTAGATGGAATCAAGGTTATAACACTTCAGATTGGCAATGCCCCTTATATTTCTTAGTTTCTTCTCTCCAGTCATTTTTAATTTCCTCCCAGTCAAGTTATGTGAACTTTTCTCATCTGGGTTTTTAAGCCATTTTCCTGAGAAAATTGCCTTATATAGATATATAAATACAGAGATGGGCCCTTTCCATGCTGTTAACAAAGTGGGATCTCTGGAATTTTCTAATAGGACTTGCCATTAATCCCGTTGGAATTAAACACATCTTTGGTAGTTTAGAGTATGTAAATTGGTATGTTTGAATGGGTGTTCAAAATTCTGTGACAGTATACACATATATGCATATATATGTATATACATGCACATATATAAAATAATTCTCTCTATATATAAAATCTATAAGAAATATATATATGAAATCTATAAGAAATATATACATATATGCATACACACATACACACATATGAATTCTGTTCAATTATTAGAATTTTGTATATGTGTGTGAGGTACTAGGTTGAGCACAGGGGCATTCTGCCTCTGAGCTACACCCCCAGCTCTATTTTTTTTAAATTTTTTGTTTTGAAACAAGGTCTCCCCAGGTTGCTGAGTCTTGCTACAATGCTGAGGCTGTCCCCAACCTGTGATCTTCAAATCCTTCTTATGTGGAATTTTATATATTTGATATATTTATAGCTCTAGGTTTTTCTGATTATCTGGATTTCTGTGTCCCATTATCATATATCTGGATTTTACTAAATGAGATCATAGTATGATTTGCCCATTGGAGATATAAGTAAGGGTGCATGGTTAGCCGTTGATAAATCAGGATAGACTAAAACATTCGTGTTGAAGTATTTTTGCAAGCTCAGAATTTCAGTAATAATATGAAATTTAAAAAAAGAAAACTAAGGGGCTTAGAACCATGTTGATATATTAGGAGCTTGCCCCAAAAGGTTAGTTTTCTGTTACAGTAGAAGGAAATTTTCTGTTTACCTCCCTTATTTCCAGATTTCCATTATTTTTCCACAGTAGACCTTCTATGTAATTCAGAACTTTAAATAGCCTGGCAGCATGGCTTTCTATGGCAGTACTTAAATCGGGGTCCTGGGAGGTTAGCGTTCTCAGGAAGCAGGGGTTATAGTGAAGGTAGAATGCGAATCCCAGTGGTGGACCCCTCAGCCACGCCAGCATACAAATGACTTCACAGTCCCTCTTGGCTTTTGAAGACTCGCATTGATGTTTCTTCCAACAGGGTCAGATTTCTGCTTGGTTTACCATATCTTTTTCTCTGAGAAACTGTGACTATCTTTAAGATGTAATGCATACACCGTAATAGCCACCCTTCTAAAATATACAGTGCAGTGGTTCTTAGCATGTTCACAAAGGTGTGAGACATCACTATTTTCAGAGCTTTTTCATCACCCCCAAAAGCAACCCCACACCCCATAGTTGCCACCTCCTGGATCCCTCTGCAAGTTCCCCTAGCTCTAGGCAACCACTCATCTGCTCTCTGTCCGTGGCTTTGTTGTTTGTCTGTTACGCACATTTCATGGAAATGTAATCACGCAATACATGGATTTTTGTGTGGCTTCTTTCACACAGCAATAGTGTTTTCAAAGGCCCATCCATGTTACAGCATGTTATCAGTGCTCTGTTCTTTTCTTTGGCTGAGTATTATTCCATTATATATATAGGTCTGTTTGTCTAGCCATCCGTTGGTGGACATTTGGGTTGTTTTTTGTTGTTGTGAATAATGCAGCTGTGAACATTTGTGTATGAGCTTTTGTGTGAGCATTTGTTTTTTTTCCCACGTGGGTAATGCTTAGGAATGGAATTGCTTGGTCATGCAGTAATTTTGGAGGACCTAGCCAACTCTTTTCAAAATGACCGTGCCATTTTGTCCCGCCTCTCCTTCAGTATGAAACTCCAGTTGCTCCACATCCTTGCCAACACTTGTTATGTCTATCCTAGAATCATTCTTGATTATATTTATTTTGTAGATGGAAGGGTAGGCTACAGGAGATCATGGAGGCAAGAAGCAACCTCAGAGAGTCGTAGACAGGGCCAGGAATAGAACTCACGTCTCCTGACTCATACTCGCTATTCTTTCTGTCTCACTGTTTCAGGAAAGCTGGGTGAGAAGAGAAAATAAAAAGAGAAAATAATTGTCTCAGAATTCTCTTTCATTTTTTCTTAAAAATAGAGCATTTGTTCTTCATTATCGGTGATGACATCCAGTTGTGTTTTTCTAACCTCAGCCTTTTCTCTGAACACCAGACTTGAACAGCCAACTTCTTGCTATACTCTCTCTGCTTGGACATATATAGGGCATGTCAAACTTTACGTGTCCAGAAGCGAAGACTCCTCTCCTTGCCCTTGATTTCCCTGTTTTGCTAGATGACAGCCATCTGCTCAAGGCAAAAAAAAAAAAAAACACCTGGGATTCTGACCTTCTTTTATTCTCACTCTCTCCATATCTAGCCCATCAGCCACCTTGTTGATTTTTCATTCAACATGGAGTCAATCCTCTCTGTCCACTTGTTTCTCACTGCTCTGACTAAGCCATAAAACATCTCTCACCTGGACATCAGAACATGCTTGATATTCAGCTTTGTGCACATGCTAAAAACCACAGCACTGAACATTTTAGAAGGTATGGTCCATGCCTACCCCTGCCCAAATCCCCTTAGCAGCTTCTTTTCCAACCTAGAAAGAAACCTGATACCCTTAAAACATCCCAAAGCTGGCTGGGGGAGGTAGCTCAGTGGTAGAGCATGTGGTGAACCTGCGTGCAAGGTCCTTCCTGGGTTCAATCCCCAGGATAAGTAAATAAATAAAAATTCTAAATCCTGGCCACCATTGCACGCAGCCTCTGCTATTTTCTGCCTATTCCACTCGGCCCTTGCCAGCTTCCTCACTGTTCTGTGAAGAAACCAGCCTGGCCTCCTCATGGGGTCTCTGTACTTAGTCTTCCTGCAGCCCGGGCCCTCTTCCCTAGTTGTTTGCAATGGTTCTTACAACCTCATTTATTTATTTTTTGAAGGTTCTGCTTATATATCGCCTCATCAAAAGACTCTCCCTGACCACCATACCAAAAATAGCAGCTCACCCACCATCGATCCTCTTTCCTTATCCCTCCTGTGGCTTAAGAACAACAAAAAACAACTATTTAGCAGTATATCATATACTTGCTTATTTTCTATTCTGTCTACTGGGTTCTCAGCTCTGAGACAGCAAAGGGCTTTGTCTCTTCGGTTTACAGCTCTATTTGCATAGTCTGGAATACGACTTAGCTCCTAATTGGCAGCCAGTAAATTATTGTTAAGCGAAAAGTTGCTTTATTTCTTCTCCTGGCCTCACTAGGAACCTTTTTTGCTGTCAGTCTACATCGGGTGATCTTTTAGTCTTTCATACATTTGGCAAAATGACTTCCATATATTTTGTATGAATGTGTGTTAGTCTTTCTGCAACACCGTTCCTTCATAGATAAATTTGCAATAATACCAGGCAAGTGCTTTGAGACCTCATATGAAAAATGTTTTTCCCCCTAAGTACCAGAGATGATGATTATAATATTGTCATTTTTATACCTCAATCTGGTTTTAATACATTATAGCAGTATGGATCCCATTAGCCAAGTATGTGATAATGGCCTTTTATTATAATACCCTAGGATATAATATTGTAATATAATAATGTCTTATTACTGTGGTTCTAATAAGGATCTCACTTAGCTATACATAGAGCTCTCAGAGTTTTATGATAAAATATCCAAGGGTAAGAATTTGCTATTGAGAATCTTGTCTAAAACATGAGATACCACAATTCCCCAGAGGAGTATCAACCAAGTTTGTCCATGTATTTAAATTGTGCCTTTGTGGTTTGACTCCCCTTACCATGCTGCATGCGTTACCTAAAACTCCAGGTAGCTGAAGTGCCTTCCAGCTCTTGTCTGTTTATGCCATTTTCTGCCATTGCCAAAAATAAGTGAGGCTAATATTAACCTTGTTGAGCATAACATTCCAGTGCCTTCCAGGAAACTAAATAATTCAAGAGGCTGTGAGGCACTGGCTGAAAGCTTGGACTCCACAGTCAGATTTACCTGAGGTTGAATTTTAACTTTATATTTTAAGAAAGTGTGTAGCAATAAGACTTGGTCCCTCCTCCTCCTCCTCCTCCTCCTCCTCCTCCTCTCTTCTCTCTTCTCTCTTCTCTCTTCTCTCTTCTCTCTTCTCTCTTCTCTCTCTCTCTCTCTCTCTCTCTCTCTCTCTCTCTCTCTCTCTTTCTCTTTCTCTTTCTCTCTCTCTCTTTGGTACTGGGGATCAAACCCAGGGGCATTCTACCTCCAAGCTACACCTCCAGCCCTTCTCATTTTTTATTTTGAAATAGAGTCTCACTGAGTTGCTGAGGCTGGCCTCAAACCTGCAATCCTCCCCTCTCAGCCTCCCAAGTACTGGGATCACAGGCATGCCCCACCATGCCTGGTTAGAGAGACTTGATCTTTCTAATCTTCAATTCCCTCTCTTGTAAAATGGAATACCTGACGAGTTCTCTTCTAAGGTAGTATGGGAATTAAAAGAGATGATTTATATAGAGCACCTGACACATCATAAAATGCTCAATAAATGTTAACTGAAATTATAGTATTACTGTTATCTCAAACCATTTGAGCACTCTGTGTGAAGAAGTATGCTTTGGCAAAGTGGTGGAAGAATGACTGTCAGGTAAAGTAGTAAAAGGGCTTTAAGTAGAGCAATAAAATGTAAATGTGTTTCCTCTGCATTTTTTCTCCAGAACTGCGTAACACTTTGTGGAAAAGAGAACTTGAGGCTATTTCTCAACACAATATAACATAGCGAGAGACCCCCTTAAGGGGCCATATAGAATTATAACCTGTGTGTGTGTGTGTGTGTGTAGTACTGGGGATTGAACCAAGAGGCATTCTGACTCCAAACTATACCCCCAGCCCTTTTATTTCTCTTTCTTTCTTTCATTTTTTTTTCTTTCTTTCTTTCTTTCTTTTTTTTTTTTTTTTTTTTGGTAACAGGGTCTCCCTAGGGTGCTGAGACTGGTCTTGAACCTGTAATCCTCCTATCTCAGCCTCCCAAGTAGTGGGATTACAGATGTGTACCACCCTGCCCAGCTTTTATAGCCCATTTAAAGAATAAAAATGAGTTGAGCATACTGGTACATGCCTGCAACCCCAGTACTTGGGAGGCTGAGACAGGAGGATTGTAGGTTTGCATCCAGCTTCAGCAATTTAGTGAGACCCTATTTCAAAATAAAAGATCAAAAGGTCTGGGGGTGTAGCTCAGAGGTAGAATGCTCCTGGATTTAACCCTAGTACCACACACACAGAGGGGGAAAAAAAAAGAATAAAAATGCATCTTTCTGTTGCTCTTAATCTGGCCAAGACACTCAGAAGACCCACCAGGCTGTGCATTCATTGGGAGTTCTCTTTCTTCTTTTTCTCTTAGCCTCTGGGGTTGGAGGTGAGAGAAAGAAAAGTTCCTCGCCATTTGGTTATTGTTGTGGCAGGTTTGAGGGGAGGTCTCGCTGTGCTGTGCAGGCGGAGCTAGAACGTTGACGCAGAGGATCCACGCAATCCTCGGTCTCCCGAGGAGCTGGGATTACAGGCCTGTGCCGCTGCGCCCGGCCTTGGGTTTATTTTTAAAGGCAACAACACTGATCATAAAAGAGTTCGAGCATTCAGTGAGACCAACTTTAAGCAGTCTGCACTTTTCATCTGTTTTATTTGCTGCTATTTCGTGTTTCTGTGGCTCCCCAGCCAGGCTGTAGGCCGGTGGCCGTCACACCACTGCAGGGCTTGTTAAGGGTCCCTCGGCTTCCCGGCTCGGTGGGCTCGGGTGGGGCTGGGAGGCTGCATTTCTGGCCGGCGCCCAGGAGGTCCTGATGTGGCAGCTGCTGGTCAGGAGGTTGCAGGTTGCCCACCACCGGGGTTCGCAGTCTGCATCTCCCTGGAGCTCTTGCCCTGGAGTAGGCGCGGAGTGTGCTCTCAATAAATACTTGTCGGTTGGCTGCGTCTAATGACACCAAAATGAAATATAAAGGGAAGATAAAGTATTTTAAGGCTCTCATTAGGCTCACTACCTGGTTCTCATTAAGCCTGGCCTGATTTCTTTTACGTCTTGGGCACGAGGGCCCAGTGCTAATTTCCATGGCTTCCGCGGTCCCTGAAGTGCCGTTGGTTTCTTCTAAGCCAAGGTGCTCCGCGTTTACCTTGGCCTTTCTCGACTCATTTCAAACACAACACGGATAACAGCCAACAGAACCCTCAGGACGAATCCGTGGATGAGAATTCCTGTCCTTCCCAAAGAGATTTTTTTATAAATCTGTTATCATTGACTGCATTTCACTGCCTCTCTCGACTTGGCTTGCAAAAAGCTCAAGGCCTTGGCTTTTTGCTTAATTTTCCAATTTTTTTAAAAAAAAATTTTAGTCGCAACTGGCTCCACTAAGCTCGCATTCTGTTGAGTTACCAGGGAGGAGATGGTGTCTAGAGAAGTGGGAGAGATAGGATTGTTTAGAATTACTATATTGCCAGATTCATTGTTTATTTCCCTCACATTTTTCTGAGTGTGAGCTCTTGGGTGTTTCTTCACCAGAAAAGAATTTTCAGAGATTGTTTCGAGCATCCTTAAAACTTATTAGAGGAAAGTCATATTTTCCTTCACTAAAACAGAAAAACACAATATGTGTAAGTTTCATTTTCTGCAGACCCATTACCACACACACGGGTGCAAAACATTATACAAGGATATGAAAGGCCTTTAAATACCTTCTCCACTACATTTTTGAGTAACATTTCACTCCTTGCACACAGTCAACACATGGGATTGGTTTTTAGGTTAGTGTTTTCTAAAGTAGGTTCCCTAGGTCACTAGAATGATATTCTGTGACTGCAAAGGGTCTATGGCAGAAATAAAGAAAGCTAGCCAGGTGTGGTGATCCACACTTGTAATCCCAGTACTTGGGAGGCCAAGACAGGAGGATGCCAGGTTCAAGGACATCCTCAGCAAGTAGTGAGACTCTATCAACCTAACGAGACCCTGTTTCCAAATAAGAAAAAAAAAAATTGGGCTAGGGATGTAGCTCAAAGGTAGAATGCCTCTGGGTTCAATTTCCAGTACAACCAAAAAAAAAAAAAAAAAAGCTTTACTAGTAAACATAGGTTTCAACAGTTAAATAGGTGTCATTTAACTCTTTTATTTATTTTTATTTTATTTTGAGGAACTGGGGATTGAACCCAGGGGCGTTTTACCTCTGAGTGAAACTCCAGCTCTTTTTATTTTTTATTTTGAAACAAGGTCTTGCTGAGTTGCTGAGACTGGCTTCAAACTTCCTATCCAGCCTCTCAAGGACTGGGATGAGAGGCATGTGCCACCACGCCTGGCTTAATTCTTTAATTCAGGACTGTCAGAATATTTTCTATGACTACTGTATATTGTGGGTATGGAATAGGGGGATATTTGCAGACTCTCTGTGACCATGGAAACTTCTGGTGCCCTAGTTCTCCAGAGAACACAGTTTGAGATGTACCATGGGAAAATCCTTATGTTATATCATCTTTAATTGCCAAAGTCTCGGAGATGTAGAACATTGCTCTTTCCTGTGCAGATGCAGTAGACACAATAGAATCCAGGGGTATTTTGCCTCCAAGCTGCACCCCCAGCCCTTTTTATTTTTTATTTTGAAATAGGACGTCCCTAAGTTGCAGAGGGCCTCACTAAGTTGCTGAGGCTGGCTTCGAACCTGTGATCCTCCTGTCTCAGCCTTACAAGTACTGAGATTACAGGTGTGTGTCACCATATCTGGCTTGGTTCCTTTTTGAATAAATAAATAAATAATAAATAAATAAATAATTAAATGTTTTGGAGATTTAAGGTAGTAAAGAGATTCTGTTTGTTCCACCAGGCTATTAACATTAAGACCTTGGTGCTTGTCCTGAATGCTAATTTCAGGCTCAATTTTTCTGGAATATCAGCATTTTCATTTTATAGGGACTGTGTTTGGACAAAATTCCCTGGTCTGATTTACCCAGCATGGTGTTATCGCTAAATACGCTTTTAGGATGAAATACTGTAGGGCAGTGGTGGGGTTTTCCCTTCCCATATGTCGACTTTCAAAATTATGGAAAATTCAATGAAATATCAATTAACCACTCAATCATTCATAATTTCAACAAGCCCAATGAAGCCATCCCTCCATCCGAGCGTGAGGGTTGCCACCGCCTCGCCAGGTTGTACTCTGGTCCGGCTCACAGTCCTTCCGCACCTTCCCCCGCCGCTCCCCCAGGATCCATTCCAGCTAGCTGAACTCTCTCTGCCTGTCCTGTTGCTTTACCCAGTCACTAGAAAAGGTCAGGAAGTATAGTTTGAACTGTGGAGGATATTAATCTCTGTCAAAGACACTGTCAAAGGCAAGAGTAGAGTTTTATAGTTGCAGGTTATTAACACTACCGACAATAGAAAAGTTGACGTCTTTCTTTTCTTTGCATTTGGATGAC